>JACDJE010000190.1:928500-1183633 GCA_016647715.1 Pavo muticus | reverse complement strand
TCCCTCCCTCTTCCTTCCTGCCTTCCTTCCTTTTCTTCCTTTTCTTCCTTTTCTTCCTTTTCTTTCTTTTCTTTCTTCCTTCCTTCTCTATCTCTCTCGCTCTCACTCTCCCTCTTTTCTTTCTTTTTCCTCAGAGTTTCTCAAATTCTGTTTTTAAAGCTGGAGACAGACTATTTCAAGGTTTAAGTTAATTGTTATGTGAGGCTATGGTGTTTGGAGGAGACCTGAGGATGGCTTTTTAATAACAAACTCAGTTACTCCTAAGTATGTAAAATATTTTGGTGTTCTACAAAAATAATGCTGATTCTGTTCAAATAAACTCACTGCTGAGATGCTGCACTGAGCTCCAATATTTTTAGACCATTTGGGCCCCAGGCAATCAATCTGAAGTAAATATATTTATTTTAGCTTATCCCTGGTGTAAACAGAGAAAACCTGAACATCAGGGTACAGGTCATAATCCCATGGGCAACATCTGCTCCACTAAATTTGGAGGATAATTCTGACGGCATGTGCAATAAAGCTCGACAGTTTTGCTCTGGGTCTCAGTCTTTTCATATCCCTCCAAGTCCCTCAGTCCCAAAATGTTGACACCTGTCAAATTTTACCTGCTATATCCGACAGGAGCGGGTCATCTGTTGGTGCTGGACAGTATCCCAGCACAAGACAAAATCTACAAGCTTTCATTCCCTCTTATCTTTACTCTTTAAAACAGGAGGCAAGAGATCTCTCAGATGAAACTGTTTTCATCTTTTTTTTTGCTGTCGGTGGTTTTTGTTGTTGTTGCAGCCTGTAATTATTTATCTAAAGCAAAGTTGACAATCGTGTAGTTAAGACACTGCAGATAGAATAGATAGGATTTTTATGCTACATTTTCCTACAGCATTTTGCCACATGAATACACACATTTAAAAGCTTATACTGTTTGTCTTAATTTGTTTTCCTTTCATTGTGCTATAAAGCAACAAATGGCATTTATTAATTGTTTTATTCATGATTTCTTGCTTTTGTACCCCTTATAAATGCCTGACTTCTCAGTCATGCATGATTATTATTATGCAAAATTACTTCATATGTCCTGGACAAAGGGGGGAAAAAAAAAACATGTATCAGAAACATTTATTATTGAGAAGTGACTTATACATGACAAGTATGTATTTTTTCATGTCATACAGTCTTACAAGATTTCAGATTTAAGGAGATCATAATCCCTCAGATCTCTGGGATATGTAGACGTAACGCATTACTGCAGACCCATCTCTATTTTTATCTGTGTTTGCACAGATTATATCCAACAAAGTCTATTTTCTGTGTGCCCTAAGTTGTAATTTATAGATAATAGTTCATAACAAACTGTTCCCGCTCACAAGAGCTGAAATGCTTAAAACATAATTTCTTCAGGGATATTATGCACTGGGCTTTTATCTAGTGAGGCTATTCCAAATCCAACCTAATGAAACAGCTGGGTTAAAACCTCAGTATATTTATTTATAGCAAAGCAGCTGTACTTATTCAAGACATTTTATTTTTCCAAGTAAATAATGGTCTGTCTTTCTTTTTCAAATTATTAGAAGAAAAAAAAAATTGGCAACATATGAAAGGAAGAAAGCAGACATAAGAAACACATTCCTAACATGGAACTGCAGTGATATAATGAAGACCCCATTCTGGGAATTTACCGAAGTCGGGACATATTAGGAAGAAAATGGGGAAGTTACTGGCAGACATCTCTCTTAAACTCAGAGATATTTTCAGATGAGCTCTGGATCTTAAAATATCATAAATCGAACCAGCTCTGACCTGCAGATCCAGCAGCCTCCCCTGAGCTGCGTGTGATGATGTTTTACCATTATAACTGGGCTACAACATCTTTCTTTATCTAAATGAGCTGAAACGAGGTCTTACTCCTACAAACCAGTGTAATCACAGGAGCACAGCAAACACTGTTCTATGCCACTGTGCATAAGAAGTTCCATTTTGTATTAAATGAGATTTAACTGGTAATAAGCAATTATTTATAATGCTACACAGAAAGGCTGTATAGTAAGAACACATGCAATTGTGTTTTCAAGCTTAACTCTGTTTCTTGACTGTTTATTTCTTGATTTCTGAAGCTGTGTGATGCATTAACGCCAGGCAGTTATTTGTTTATTTAAGATATAAGCAGATTTAGAGCAACTCTGGTGATATTCTTCCATATATTTACCTATTACTTACACAGTTGATAAATTGCCACATCCTGAGGATATTTATGGATATTTATGAAGTCTGGACAAATGAATCACATGCAGTATTTGTATTTATCTAAAGTTCCCTGTCAATAGGTCAAAGACTCCATGACTTCCCGAAGCAAATGATTATGTCAACAGCCAAAACTCTCCATATTAATGAACTTCGCTTAACACTGAAAGAGACAACATGGGTCACTGAGTCCAGCCCTACATAATCTCAGTCAAGTGTGTCATTGTTACTAAGGCCAGAAGGGCACACAGGGACAACCCCTGTCCTATGGACCACCAGGCACAGAACAGATTGTTCTTATGGCTTTTCACCACAGAAAACAAAAAACTTACAGAAATGATAACGTGCAGTAGAAGAAGTTGAGACTCACCTATGGGGTAGACCCTTGCAATATCCAGGAACTCTTATGACCTATATTCATGCTAAACCTAAAAAAGAAAATTCTCTCACAAAGAAAATCAAAGGACAGACATTTAAATAACACAGGCAGCATTTTACAGCTTAAGAACAACAAATGGTCAGTACTGTGAGAGATTTTACTGATTCCTCCACGTGCTGTTAACATCTTTGCACTAAAGCTGAACTACAATTATGAGACTGAGATAAAAAGATAGGAAAAGATCGGCTCAAGGCAGAAATGCTCGTAGACCTTAGAAATGGATTTCTAAATCTCAAAACACAGCTTTTCTGAATTACAGTGGTAACTTTTTATTGGAAGCTGTCTTGTGCTTCTTTTATATTTTATCATTGCAGCACCAACAAAAGTGCACTTGAGATACATGGCTGGGAATTCAAGCATGATGACCTAGCCTCTGCAAGAGAAACATTCTCAGGGTCACACAAAGTGCCTTGTTTTTTTCCCCCATTAACAGCATGCTTCTGTTGGTTTATGCTCGATAAGACCTAAAGAGTACCCAAATTTACACCTGATAGTTGTTATATGTTCTGGGTCCGGTCTTGTTCAACATCTTCATCAGTGACCTTGATGAGGGGATAGTGGCCACCCTCAGCAAGTTTGCTGATGATACGAAGTTGGGAGGATTGGCTGACACACCTGAAGGCTGTGCTGCCATTCAGTGAGACCTGGACAGGCTGGAGAGCTGGGCGGTAAGAAATCAGATGAGGTTTAACAAAAGCAAGTGTAGAGTCTTGCACCAAGGGAGGAATAATTGCATGCAGTGGTACAGGTTGGGGGATGACCTGCTGGAGAGGAGCTCTGCACAGAGGGACCTGGGTGTCCTGGTGGACGACAGGTTGGCCATGAGCCACAGTGTGCCCTTGTGGCCAAAAAGGCCAATGGCATTCTGGGCTGCATTAAAAAGAGCGTGGCCAGCAGGTTGAGGGAGGTGATCCTCCCCCTCTACTCTGCCCTGGTAAGGCCTCATCTGGAGTACTGTGTCCAGTTCTGGGCTCCCCAGTACAAAAAAGACAGGGATCTTTTGGAAAGAGTCCAGCGGAGGACCGCAAAGATGGTGAAGGGCCTGGAGCATCTCCCCTATGAAGAAAGGCTAAGTGAACTGGGTCTGTTTAGCCTTGAGAAAAGAAGACTGAGAGGGGATCTGATCCAGGTCTATAAATATCTAAGGTGTGGGGGGCAAAGTGGCGAGGCCAGACTTTTCAGTAGTGTGTGGAGACAGGACAAGGGAAAACGGCCAGAAACTGGAGCATAGGAAGTTCCGCACAAATGTGCGCAAGAACTTCTTTACGGTGAGGGTGACGGAGCACTGGAACAGGCTGCCCAGGGAGGTTGTGGAGTCTCCTTCTCTGGAGATATTCAAGACCCGCCTGGACGCCCACCTGTGTGACCTGGTGTAGGGAACCTGCTTTGGCAGAGGGGTTGGACTTGATGATCTCTGGAGGTCCCTTCCAACCCCTACGATTCTGTGATTCTGTGATATGTATGGTCCAATGCAGGATTTCACCAGGATGCGTGCCTGGCACTAGCAGCACAGCATCATGAGTGCCACAACAGTATCTGCCATTTCCGCTCCATGAATAAACATGGAGACAGCCTGCAGCCTGAGCACGAGCTGGGACTGAGATGCTCTGACCAGGGCTCTGCACTCAAAGAAGTCATGTTAAATGCAACTTTCTACTTGAATGCATACATGACAACCTTCTTCCTTGCATTGTGCCCTCAGAGGAGCTGTATCTGCTGCAATATGTGAATTGTGCCACTGGTGCCTGGTCCAAGCAACGAACGTCCCAATGCCAGATAATAAAGGAAGTAGTCTGGCAGCTCCTCCACATATTTTCCCATGCAAATATCTGTTTTAAGAGTACCCCCCAACTAGGAAAATGAGTTTATTTAGCCCTGAAACATCTATGGGAGCAACAACAGAGAGGATAACACTTCCCGGACATGCTTCCTTACTGAGTGTTTGTATGTTGAGAGCTTCAAAGCTGCCCAGTGCAAACATCAGCCTTGCAAAGTCTCTCCATAGATATGTCTACAAAGAGGAAGTGAATAAGACAATAACTATTCTAGCAAAAAAATAGTGGGGGAAAAAACAGCAAACAACCACTGTATAAAGCATGCATTTCCACCCACCACATTGCTTCTTTGGTCGTGTTACCACAGTCGCAGCTCTTACCCTCCAGCAATGGATTTGTCTGTATTCCTGTGGTGTAATTCAGCTGAAACTGTGAAATGATATACATTCCATGTGCTTCAGTAATGTTTAAATATCTTGTATTTATTTTTTGTTTTGGTTTAACATATAAAGTTTTTTCTTAATGTTACATTTTATCTTTTCAGACAAAATATTATTGGCTACAGATCAAGAACAGACTTTCTCTAATTCTACTGTTTTTACGTTACTGTGATTAATAAGTTAGAAAAAATATTTACTACCACAAAATTAAAGTAGCACAGAGAAAAACTGGCCCAAGGCATTGATTCAGTTCAGAGGAGAAAGCAAGAATCAACCAGAACCAAAATGTCTACTTAACCCAACAGGGAGCTGTGGAAATAGTTTGCCCCATGATGGTACATACAAATCCAGGTTTGAGTGTGTACACTTTGCTGTTGCCACTGCCACAGCAAGAAGAGTGCCCCCAAGAACTGAACATGTGCAGCCTTGCTAACTGCTTTTACCATCTCAGAAGTGAGTGCAAGCCCTCTGACCCAGGAAAACAAGATGCAAGGAGCAGCGGTCACTCCTGCTCTGATTGTTACACAGCTCCCCAGGATTTCTTTCTACCTATTCCCATCCTCTGAATGACCAATGAAATACAAAAAATCCAATTTAAGGAAGTATGCACTCTGCCTAACTTTTCCTATGACTTACGTGTTAGAGATACGAAAGGTGTTATTCTAATATGGCCAGCCAGCTCTCCATTCATCATTCTTGATTTTTCCAGGGGCCACAACTACCTGATAGGAGAATCGAATGCATCTGAATTCAGTCTTGGTTTAACATCAAATGGAATAAAGATGTTGAGCTCCAAGAAAAACGACTGCTTTTTTTCTGAGGAAGGTGCATTGTACTAAACCAGAGAGAAATGAAATTCTCCCCCAGTCAGGTGTACGTGAACTCTGTGCCAATCCAGTGTATTAGAAGATGAATTATAATTCTGATAATCAAGAATTATAATAATCACAGAATAGTTTTTAATTCTGAAAAGCATACGATTATGTATTTTAAGACAAATATGAAAAAAAAAGAAGTATAAATAATTCTGATCCTATATTTTCAGCTTTTGGAAGAAAGACAAATCTAACTCCACATTTGTAATGAACTGAAACAGGTAATGCTTCACAGCTGGCAGGTCAGTGTGAGCCATATAATGGAAATCTGTGGCTGTTGCAGCTCAGGATTTAAAACTAGGGCTATCAAAATAAAGTGATGGATGGTATGAGATGTTTTACAATATCTGCTCCAAACAATTTTGCATGTAAGCAACTTTCATTGCAATGTGCTGGAAGAACAGCAGTTCTGAATACTCTTGGTTATAGTTTTCAGCTTCAGATGGGATCAACAACACAATACTGGCATCAAAACAGCCCACATGAGAAGGGAGTCAGGCCCAGCAGTTACAAACCAACTCTATTAGAAGAAGGTTAGCTGTTTCCATAAAAATTGAATGGGTATATAGACTCAATCCCTTCAAATCAGAGCTCTGAATGAAAGAGGAAAAAACAAACTGTAAACGTCAAACAAATTTCTGTTGAAAATACACACTTGCCTATAACACGAACATAACTAATGCTTGCTATATAAGGCAATGCAAAATGTAGGTCCCAGTCTCCTCCTTGCTCACTCTCAAAGTAGTGGGAAGGAGGAGAGCTGGAAGGCAATTATGGAACATTGATTATCTTGGTAGCTCAGCCCCTGCCCTTGGGTCGTTTACACTGTGCTGACAGCTCACATGTAAGGTGTCAGTGAGGACACCCCTTGTCCATCTCCCATCCCAAGAGTACCATTCATTATTTGAACAGCAAGAGGACAAAATCCAGCAGATGGCACTCCACAATATATAGCATCACCCCAGTTCTGTCTGCTCTGCAGGAAACCAGACAGGGCTGATGCCCAAGGGCAGAGCTCAGGGAGAGCCACCAGGAGGTGATACAAACAGAATTTAAGTGCCAGAAATGCCCCCAGGTAGAAATATTTGTAGGATTTGGGCAATGACATCCCCTTTACAAGCATAAAGTGCAACAGCATAGAAAGCCCTCGCCATGCACTACAGCATTCAGTGCCAGCAGCGTGGCTCCATACAGCCACGTGCCCTGGGCTGGGTTTGCACCCTGAAGCAGGAGCTCCTGGATGTGAGAGCTGTCTGAGCAGAAACGGTGGAGAAAATCCAGGAATGAGTTAAGAGAATAAGCTGCAAGCCTGTGTGCGTGCAGGAAATGGCAGAAGAGAAATTACTGAAAGGAAGACTAAAGCTGGCTCCCTGCATATGCAGAATGGTGAAAGAACCCTGATAGCCGCAGTACTTGGCCATTTGGAGGGATCATCAGCTCTGACTCCAGCCCTTCCTGTTCCATGCGCAGAAAAGTAATTAGCAGGCATTTCTCTTTTGCACCTAATCCTAATCTTGGGTTTTTCATTAGCTTGGGAGAGAGATGGTGACTCCCACATTGCCAACAGTTTCAGTTTGTTTTCAGAAATGCTGCTTGCAGCATTCCTCCCAGAGATGCCTACCCATTTGCACAGAGTAAACAAGCACATACATGGGCAGCATTTTCTGAAAACCCTTTACAGCTGTGAAAATTGGACACTCCTCCACACGCCCTTTTTTTCTAAACATGAACTTTGACTTCACTCCTGCTATCAGTAGATTTTAAACGTTTTTCTTTTCTTGCAATAAAACGGAAAAGAGGAAAGATAATGACTGAAAGAATAAAACATAGCCAAAGTAACTGCTTGACACTTCCTGGGAAAGACTGAAAAGAAAACATTCACTTTATTAAGCAATTTTACACTAGGATTTATTCTTAATTTCCAGTATATCCTCTTATCCACAGTGGTTTCATATGGTTTTTTAATTATCTTTGTTCAAATGGCAGGGTCCAAATCCTTACTTTTTATTTCCAGAATTTGACCTTCCATGCCAGCCTATTGTCTTCAAAACTGAGCTGCAGACATTGGTGCTCTTGGTCAGGAATTTACAATGTACCTTTATTCTTTATTAGGAATGGATGATTGGGCAAGCTTGAAACTACTGATGATAGCACTTAGTAAACAAAAATTTAAAAAAAAGAAAAAAGAAAGGGGAAGTCTGTTGCATTGCTATAAATGCCATTATGCTAAGAATGATAACTTGGTATTTCACAGTATTTTTTCCAAATTAGAATTGTATAAAAGTTACTGTTTGGTGTGTTTAGATCACTTATAAAGGTCCTGTATTTTCCTTTCAGCTCAGCCAGTCACTGTAACAATGGCTTAAACCTTTATTAGAATTGTAGATATAATTTTACTGATTTTAATGTAAACATTTCTATATTCAGGTAAACAGAACAATAGAGGTAAAGCTGTCAAAAAACTCCTTGGATGAGTTTCATGCAGGGATCTATAGGAAGCCATAAAACAGCAAAACATTTTACTTCTACTGTTTCAAGCAGTTGAAATAAGTTGGTTACTGTATCACAAAAACCTTTTGATTTCTACTGACTTTGACAGATAAAAAAATAGGGAAGCAAATCCTATTTCTGAACCGTGAATGGATAAATATGTGGCTGTATCAACATCATAAAAAAGAATTACTTGAAAAGCCCAAAGCATTTCTGAAACCAAGTGATTAATTCCTGAAAATTCTCTCAAATGTAGATACAAAGACATAAAAAGCCAAAAGTTACAGAAAATTCTAATCTTCCTGATTATGTTTCTTTAAAGCTTTCTTCATTAAAATGATTTTATAAATGTCCTCCTGTCATGAGTGAAAATGGACTGACTAATCTGAAAAAAAAAAAAAAAGAATAAGATTTTCCTCTTCTACCACACTCAACCTCCCATACATACGTGCTATAAAAAACTAACCAGAAAATACATGAGACTACTACTAAAATTGATTTGTTCTCAATTACCTATGAACAAGTCTAATTATGAACAAGTTCAGGTAGGATATATTCATTCTTTCTCACAGTCCTCCTTCCAGATAGATTCTTTAGCAGGGTCTGATCAGACAAAGGGAAATGGTTTCAAACTAGAATAGGGCAGATTTAGACTGGATATAAGGAAAAAGCTTTGTAAGATAAGGGTAGTAAAGCACTGCAACAGGTTGCTCACAGAGGTAGTAGATGCCTCATTCCTGGAGACACTGAAGGTCAGGATGGACAGGGCTCTGAGCACCTGATCTAGCTGTTGGACTAATGGCCTTTCAAGGTCCCTTACAACTCAAATGATTCTATGATTCTATGATTCCAGCCCTACATCTAGCCCTTGTTGAAAGTCGTGTCTGGTTTTCCATCACTTCTTAGTCAGCACTAATAGCAAATCACATCCACCACGTACCCAGCAGCAAGCACTGATGGTCTGTGATGCAGAAGACTCAAATATTTTTCTCTGTCTACAGAATTTTGAACCTTTTACTACGTTACTGCTTTAAACACAAGGCCACTGGAAGTCCTCAGTCCTTCAAAATGTCCTCCTTTGCCTGGCATACAGAAACAGCAACCTGATAGAAATGAAGAGAGAGATGATGTGTGACATGGTATGATATATGATGTATAAATTACAAACATAATGATGATTAATTCCTGCTGGCAATAATAATAAATTTCAGTCTTTCCTCGCTCCAAGTAGTATTTAATAACACTGAATGAACGCTCTTTAACCCAAGCTAGTGCCCTAACCAGAGGGTAAAATTTCATGCCTTCTCTTCTTTGAAAACAAACTTATGCACGGTATCATCAGGGTGTTTAGTTTTCAAAGCATTTTATAAGTCTTACTGAAACACACTAGGTAGGTTACCATTCCTGCATTTGCAAAGCAAGTGCAGTGCATGATCTTGGAGCTTGAATATTTTCAAATTTATTACACTACCATGGCCTGATTTTCTGAAGCACAGCATATACAACACAGTATTTACTAAAACATAGTACATACAATGAAGAATTTTAATTTTTTGAGCAGAAAACAGAAAACACAACAAAGGTATCATGAACATGCAATACTCACTGAATTTCAGTACAGCAGGCCTAATCCTAAATCCAACCAAACTGATGCTCATTGTGACTGTAACTATCCTGAACAGTAAGAGGTGAATATTTGAAAATAAAAAGGTGAAAGGGAATGCCTTTCCTGCAATACCCTAACCCTAACAATTACTTATAAGTTGGTGAGTGTAAGAAAAGATGCTGTAGACCTAACATACCTGCGAGTCATGCACACCTTCTGATTAAGCCTTGCCTCCACACTGCTATTTCTGCATTTCTCCTGTGATTTCTTGCAGTGCTGTGGTTGTTCCCCAGGTGGACATCCTCTCCCTACTGCAGGTCTGTACCTATCTCCTGGAAACCAGAGTTTCTGCCTCTGTGCTGATGCTCCTGAGACAGCTTTGGCTGAGCCATATGATTGAGGCTGCTGCTAGGACTCTCATGAGATCTGCTGAGTCCTGACACCACGTGTTGAGAAGGGACTTAAAACCCCATATCCAGGTAATTCCACTCACCTTATATTTGTTTCCAGCTCTGTTAGTTCTCTGAGCCTTTCCAAATTGCTAGAGGAGAGTTTGGATGGGGTTGACTTTGCTAAGTGAACCTTTTATTTCTGCTGGTTAACCAAGAAAGCTTCAGACACCAAAATGAAAGTGAACTCCTATTTTTTTGAGTGAGAAGAATGAATGACCAGCACTTTTTAGAACCACTCCTGAATCTTACAGGATCCAACACCTTGGAGAAGATAGAAGGCACATAAGAAAAAAAAACCATCAATTTCCTAGTGGTGTTATCAAATACATATCTGCATCTCTTTCTGTCATCTATTATTGTGCTTTCTGTGTCGTGTTGTCTACAAGCGTGGAATATAAAAAAAATCCAATTCCTCCAAAGAAGTTTCAAATCTGGATTACAGACACAACAGTGATTGAAGTAAGCAGATGGAAGAATAAGGGCTAGGATATGGAGCAAGCTTTTTCCTGGTAAGTAATAGTCTCAGCGTAACACCTGCCTACTACTGTCCTCTGATCACTGCAGAAAGTGAAGCGTTAGTAGTAACAAACTTTTCAAGTGCCATGGTTTTGCAAAAAGGTGTAAGCTCATAAAGATTGAGCACCCATTACAGTTAAAATCACTACTTGAATCATTTCTAAAATCTCAAAAAAAAAAAAAGAATACAAAAGGTAGACAGTTATATTCTTTATCAGATTGAAGTAAAAAATATTAATGTCTCTTAGTATAAAAATTGTTTTGATAATTAATAATTATAACAGGTAAGCTACACAAATCTATAAAACTATCTTATTTGCACTAAGAAGAGGCAATAGAGATGACTTCAGTAACTCTTTTTGACCAGAATGGCCTTGCTATTTGAAATAACAACATTTATGTATTTTCCTGAAAAGTATAAATGTGAAACCAACCTTGAAAATGCATAATTTTTATCCATTTCTTATGAGTTAGGTTAATGTCATCAAAGATACAAGGTGACCTCTTTGGCAGTGACCGAAAATACGTTCTTCAAAAAATCTTCCCATAAATAAGAACATGCTGAAAAATCTGTTCTGATTCTCTCTTCGCAGCATATTTTACCATTTTTTTTTAAAACAAATTGGATAATTTCAGAAAGATAATAGTTTTAAAATGAATATTTGAGAATTTGCAACCATACAATCTAAAAGCAATACATTTCAGTATTTTTCATACACAAAAATGATTTAAAAAAAATCACATTTTCTTCATAGACACGTAAAAATGCATACATTTAAATCAGACATGAAATATAGTCACAGTTGGGGCCCACCAAAAATTTGGGTCCATCTAACTGAGGTCTCCTGTAAAGAAGTAAAAGTAAAGATGTAAATAAATACTAGTTTATCTACACGGAATGATGCAACGTTTTAGCCTATTTCCAGCACTCCTTCCTAAAGTGTACGCCACAAGAGACAAGACATTGTCAAATTTGAGACCAGCTGAGCTAATGCCAGTTGCACCCCTTTACTACCCTGCCTACTATACTACTATACTGCCAATATATTAACCCACATAATAAATTATTAATTCATTCAAGGCTCCTGGGTCTGGAAATTATGGAGGCTATTAATCTTTGTTTGGAAGAAGTGCCTTAATAGGGGCAATTTTTAAACCGAATTGCATATTAACAGCCTAACCTTTAGGTCAAGAGGTGCTCAAAAGTCAATTTAATGTGGAAGTCAGTGGGACAATCGGTATGAAGAAGCACCACTCAATCTAATGATAGCAGAACTGATCTCTATTCATAACAGTATTGGTTTTGTACAGCCTTATGGCAAAGATGCGGTTCAACGGATAGAGTTAGGTCACTTGACCTCAGAGACGTATGTTCAGTTGACTCTGCTCAATCAGAATCACTGAATCGGCAAGGTTCTGGGGCCTCTGGAGTCCATCCACCTCTCTCTGAGTAAGGTCAACTGCAGTAAATTGCTTAGGGCTGATTTGCTTAAAAACAGATGGTTTTTAATTATCTTCAAAGTTGAAAACTCAGAAATGTCTCTGAGCAACCTCCTCCAGTGTTCAACAACCTTAAATTCTTACCTATGCTCAGAAAGTGATCTTGGAGATATGTGATTCTGCCTGTTTTTACCCATACTACTTATGACATCTGTTTGAATTATAAAGCATTCAGAGCATGAACTACATACACCATTATGTACTTGTACAGCACAAAGGCCAAGGGGTTGAAGAAGTCCTACAAGAAACGCAAGTAACTATCCGCCTGGAAGATCAATCAAGTTGAAAGTGGGAGGGAAAACCAGACATATCCCAAATCAAATATAATTTGGTGTTGATTCTTTTTAAATTATTTTTTTCTGATGACAGTAGTTCTTTCTGCCTTCCTCTCCACCCTACCAAAAAATTCATTTCAAAACCATAACACACCTTTAACATCTTTATCTACTGGCATGTTCATATTTTTTTACATTACCTCATTAATTATTTTGGGGTGAAAAACAATGGACTGAGCAACGTCAAGTCTCAGCAGCACAGCTGTGGAACAAAGGCACTGATTCACAAAGCATTCACTGGAAAAGACAAAAGAATAGGTGCTACTGTCTTCAGATACAGCAAATGAGACCCTGGCTACAGCAAGGAAAAGCAAGACTTGAAAATAAATATTTGTGAGAACAAAATATGATCGTGGCATGAAGGTTATGAGAGCTCAAACATTTAGGCAGAAGCAAACCAAAATGCCTGTCTTTAAATGAAGTATCTCAAATTAATTAAATAATCTGCAGGAAAATTCTAGCATTATTTGATTGTGTATGCAATCTGTTTCTTTTTTGTGTGTGTTTATAACTACACAATCAGTTAGTTAGAACCATTTTCCCTTTGAATAGTGATAAAAAATTCAACGCCTCTGCCAGTCTAGCAAAGACAGTATTTCTTTCATTTCCAGCTAACATATAACGAGGCAATGATAAAGTACAATATCTTTTCCTCACAGCACATGCAAACACATTTCCAAAGACAACATCAGAGTCATTTGACTTCTGAAACTTTTTCATCTATTTTTATACTCTCTGCATTCAACACAGATCTCTCAACTGAGCAGTAGGAACTAAATTGTGGTGCAGACCTCTTCAAATTGAGTGCAACTGCTCATCCCCAGGGCAAGCCAGGGTTCTGTGCTCTTGCCTCAGGTACTCCTTGGGAATTTGGAACTGCCATACGATTTACAAGACAAAAATTCTGAACTGAAATCTTGATTGAATCTTCTATCTTCAAATCATTAGATTTAGGTCATTATATCAGCTGAAGATACAGCCCTCTTTTTACTTGAAAAGTCATCTGAAAGCAGACCTTCAGCATTACAGATCTGGCAACAGTGCAGTCCCGTTCTGTGAGCTATTGTTGATGAAAGCACCTGTGAAGAAATGTTCTTATTGAGTAAAATGGACAATAGTAGCATGACTGAGCATGAAGCCATATTCTGAAAATAATGCCAGAACTGAACAATAACATAATTCAGCCTCCTTGAATGCACTTTTGTTTAACTTACCATCCCAACTACAAAGCAGAGCCCACGACATGCTTTTAATCACGCATGCATCAACTCTAAGAGTATATAAACAAAACTGAAGAAAATCTCAGTGATGATTCCCTACCAGGATGCTATGCATAGGTATGGTGGTGCAAAAGCCTTTATGCCACATCATCTGGAGCACACTCCATGTGAATGGCAGACAGAAAGGATTAATAGTCTCTATGTCTGCCCTGGTATTCAGGTTTTGGGCTATTTATATATTAACACTCTGGAATGAAGCCCTGGTAACTCAAAAGCATTTTTGGCACTCACCTCAGTGTGATAAGACTTTTTCCTCAACATATATCCACGGCTAGACAATTTTTCAGCACAACCAGCTTCTGGAAACAATCTGGATGTTTTTTACAGTTGTGAAAAGCATCCACAGCAGGGAGTACAGCCTCACTGGATCCTGTCCTGCTTGGCAGGGGAAAACCATATTCCTCCTGCTGTCATGGGACAGCACAGTTCAGCAACTCTAACGAATGTAAAAGCTTGGCAGTGCAACGGAAATAAGACATAGCCCTCACCCAAATAAGTTCTCCAAAGCTTCAGGCCTGCTAAGGTCAACAAGTTGAGAATTTGGTCAGATTCAGCACTACTTGCACTAAACTGACCAAAGTGTAAATCTTTTGTACCAAGGTTTGCTCATGCTCATTCTGTACACAGTGACAAGCACTGGGTGAGATTGTGCATGTACTATGTTGGAGCCGTCTTCCCTAAAATCCTCACTGCATCATGTTTTAATTTTATGAAAACATATCTACAAATCGTGACCTTTTATGAATCTCCACAGTGATGTCTTTATGAAAAAATGACACTTCTAACTTTAGAAGTATTTATTAACTTCCATGATATAAGGTCTTTGTGGCCACATTAAAGCACAAGAATTCTGACATGGAAAGGTGATTTCTGTGAAAGCAATGACAGAAATATGAAAATAAGAGTCTGAATGGACATGCTGTCACAACTTTACTGGGAACATGATCAGAACATCTCTAGAATAATGTGCTTTCATTTTATCTTTTATACGTTCATAAAATATTCATCTTCTTTCCCAGCTACGTCGTGAGATCAATCTCAGCAGCACTGTTAGTTCACGTGAAATGTAAAATGCAACTCATTATAGACATGAAAGAGGAAAGCCTTATTTCAGTCTAATCCAAGGGAAATGAAAATGCAAATAACAAGGAAGAAAGAATTCAGAGATTAGGTCTTCTGTAGTTTGTTAATCTAAGATATTATCTTCTATGAGAGATAAGTAAATATTTATATTTTAGCTGAGATAAATCACTTAATACTAAATATTATAAAGGAAATTGAGATACTGGAAATTCAAATTCAGTGCAAGATACAGGCTAATCAGCATTATTCCATGCTGCAATACCTAGTGCAACGAGGCTTACCAGTCACTATGGGGTAATTTAAGGTAGTCAAGCACACAAACTAGTGCCATGGTAATGGAGAAGCAGTTATTTCAAACACAGGCAGTTATCCAGCCACTTAATTTGATATTTTTCAGAATCCTAGCCACCCAGGCACTGTTTGCTGTGAGGGTTTCAGCCGCAGTAATTCATGGTGTAAGCTGCATTCCTCCTCCCATTCACAGTAACAGATATTTGTAGTTTTGCTATCTTTCTAGTGTCAGGCCAAATTTAAAGGACTATTTTGTGGTATGGTATTCTATGCAGTTTTGTTTCTGTCTACTTCTGTCTCCTTTTGTGGGTGTATACTGGTATGCAATTTACATCTGAATCTCTGTGGAAAGAGGCCATCATTTGTTTATTTTAATGGCTCTTACCGAATTTATTTTGACAGCTACTCTCCCACAACTTGGTCCCTGAGGAAGTTGGTGACCTCCAACAAGTTTTCCTTATCTCACCTTAATTAACACTTCAGCAGCTAGCAAGAACAGCACAGGAAGTATGTAATACCAAGGCTTGATGAGAAAAGAGAGAAAGGAAACTGGAAAAGATCCCATTTAAACCAAAGATCAACGCAGAGATTGTCAGGAGAGAACAAAATGTCTCCTGTAATCTTTCAAAATAATTGTAAACTATACTATTTAGATGAAACCTTCCCTTTCACCTCTTCTTCCTTTCTGAAGGTTGCACTTATTTTTCACATGGCATGGAGGTGATTTTCTTCACATATTCTTCACAGATTTGACCTCTGCAAGAGTTACTGACACAACAGTAATAGGCTGTGTAATTCTAATCATATATCTACATTAGAAAATTCTGAAGTCTACAATTAAACAAAAGTTTATTTTGAAGCTCAGATGGCTAAAACTATGGATTATTTTATTTAATCTTCTTTGGTTTTGTGGTAAAATAGAAAAAAAGTGTCTTTTTCATCAAAGCATTCAGAATTTGAAGGACTTGGTAAAAAAAAAATGCTTTAGATAATTAGTTTAATGTTTTAGCATTGTGAAACAAAAATTCTCAGAATCGGAAGCCAGAATTTGGAAAGGATAGTATTATTCAGAATAATATTTCAAAATCAGTCTCATTAAAGACATGAGTAGCAGAAGATAATATAAAAAACTATAACTTTTGAGTGAAATTTGTAACTGCAAAAGTTAGGACTGCAGTTTTTAATGGAAGAAAGAAAGGGATCCTAAGAGCATTTAAAACTCCCAGCAAAAGGTAGCTAAACCAGCTAAGGGACTCTGGAGCTCTGCCAGTGGTAACATTACCTACTGCAATATTTTTAGGCAACTAAGGGAATAGACTTTTTTTTTTCTTCCTGAATTTGGATTTAAACATCTGAATTTTGCCAGGTCCCAGATTAACGTATGTGCTGACGTGGGAGGTTGGCTGTGGTGTCCAGAAGCCTCACGTAAGAATAAGGCTGCTGAGTAGCTGACATACTAAATAGAAAACAGTGAAAGAAGAACCAAATTAATCATGCCTACTTAAAAACGTAAAAAATAAGAAATGAAAATATTCACGTCCAGTCACACAGGACGTATGTGCCAAAGAAGGAAATTTCACATTTTCTGAGTTCAAGTCCAATGTTACAAATACAAGTACAAGATAAGGGAACTCCATTGCTGAATAAATAATAGTAAGTAACATATATATGTATTTTCCCCTTTGGCACATGCAATACATCACTTTCCATTTGAGGAAATTCACTTATCTGAAAATGGGGCATACTCTAAACACAGACAGAATTCAGTTATTTTTTCACTGACTCCATAGTGTTAGAATAGGAAAGATAATTTTACAGCTACAAAATACATTTACCAAAGTCTCACACTTCAGCTTACTTAGGGCTCGGCACAACTTTAATCCAAGAAGTATAGTGATCTACAGGCTTCTGTGTTTACAGGATCAGATGCAAAAGAATAATAAAAGACATTTATGCTGTATTTGGTGAACGTGTTTCATTATGTGCCGTTGTTACTTCTAACTATAGGAAATCTGTTGGGGTAGATACCCTCACATTCACACTTGGGACTGGTTCATGCCTTTCTAGGGTGAGATCCAATGGAAGGGACTTACAAAAAGGTCTTGGCAAGTTCAACAGCTTTTTTCAGGCTCTTCAGAGGCCAAGCAGAAAATATGCAAACTCACCCACTCAGCCATATGCTGGACATTTGCTCTGCCAGTGACAAAGATAACCTTGTTTTACAGCTACCCGTCTACCACTGTAAAAATGCAACTGTATCTGAGTGTAGCTTCTACAAATGAACCTTATATGAGGTTTAATTTCCCCACAATATATTTCAAAATCAAGATGAAAACGAATTGCATTTCCATTAGTGCTTTACTACTCCAAGCCCTGAGAATATGAACGAGTGATGCTATAATAGCAAGACTTTATCCACATACAGTCAGCCCAAATCTTTACAAACTTATCTCTACTATAAAAGAACACTGCAGAGAAATACTATATCCCTCAGTTGTCTCAGCAGCAAGACACTCCTGATGGTATTCAGGAAAAGGAGATCGCTGCTGTAATCTCTGTCCCTCTCAACTCTTTCCTAGTCCATGTGCCTTTGAATTCCCCTCCCATCTTCAGCTGTCTGTCCTTACAGATCTTTTATTTCACTTCTGTATATTCGTTCTTTTTTCTTTAAAGCCAGTTTTGTCATAGAGAGCTTTGCATCAGTGCCTAAGTCCACTCAACAAAACAGATGAAATGATCTGCAGAATACAGACGTTTGTAAATTCTCATTTATTTCTGCCCCTCTGCACGTACCCTTTCTACTTGTACCTATCTCTGAGAGCAGGAGGACATCAAACAAGTAATACTGGGAGAGGACACAAACTCAAAAATTCTGCTTTCCCACAGATTTATACTGAGGCTGATAATGAGCTGTAATTGGAACTTTTGTCATTATTGAAACATTTATATGGTCTCTCATCCATGTGAATTGCTGTTTAATAAGAAGAAAGTTCAAGTTGCAGCCTTTGGGACATTTACAGGATCTCTCAGCCCTAGCCAGCTGCCTATTTTCATGAAATAACTTAATTATATCTGAGATAGATTTGGTGGAAACTGCCTAACAGCTTCAAAAGTTATTGGAGAAATAAAGGAGACACAGCCAAGCATGATCGCATAAAGGACTGTTTCCATAGGAACCAAGACAGAAAACAGCGATACAATTTGTGAAAAATTTCATTGCAGAGTCACTTTAATTGAAATTTTAAAAATATCTGATCAGCTTTACATCACATGCTGTAACACATGACATTTCTCCTACCTTCCCCCATCCTGTACCCAGCCTGCAGACCCTTTCATATACTCTTTTCTCCTGTATCTTGCAGAAGCAAAAACTATACTTCTCAAAGTCAGGAGGTTGCTCTGCTGTATTTGTCAATCTTCCCTTCAGATGGAAATTATTTTTTTCAGCAAGACAAGCTTCTCAGAAATACGTGCCAACTGCTACACTCCACTGCTTGCACACGTGTTAGGCATATGACAGAACAAATTAAATGGAAAGTGCACAGGAGCAGCGGGCTGCACTATCACCTGCTTCTGAGTGCTTAGACAGAGAGAAGCACTTGGGGTTGGAAATGCCACTGTTCGGTAGCTCAGGTTATGTAGGATTTAGAGCCAAGCAGATGGCACCAAATGAGATCTGGTAGGTGACAGCAAGAAGATTTTACAGAAAACACACCACTGACTACCATCCCTCTCTTCATTGTGTCCTCTACAACATTCACTGCCCACTAGCTGTGACACTGCTTCTGTCCCCCGTGGGCACAGTAACCAGCATTAAAAGGTATGCCCATGTACAATACAACTCAATAAACTGAAGTGTGAGACCTCAGAGCAGGAAAGCGTGGCAGGGTCTGTGTACATTCTTAACGCTGAGATCTAAGTAAACGGCTGCTTTGTTTTTCCTGGCACAACTTGAAGCCTGTCACTGGATTCCCCCTTGTCAGAAGCAGAACTCCCACCAAACCCTCCACACATTCCACAGCCATCCTTCTTCCTCGCGGACTTGGGCTGAAATGCATTACCCCATTTCCTGAACTGCTACCCAGAGCTTCCCACTGCAGTGGTGTGAGCCATCGGGGCACCTCATCACCCTGCGGCTCTCCTTCCCGGGCAGGCTGAGGGGAAGGGGGAACCACTCCCGTGCTTCTCCCTCGTTCCCAGGCAGGCCGGGCCCAGGGAAGCTCTGCCGGGCCGGACGGCGGCGGGGTCACCCCGGATGGGACCCGGGATCAGCGCAGCTCAGAGGGTTTGAGGTGTGCCGGAGGCGGGGAGCAGCGGGAACGCCAGGCCGATGAGAGGCCCGGCCAGGAGGCGCTACGGGGCTAACGGCGGGCAGCGCAGCCCCCGCCACCTCATCCCCGGGCTCCCCCTGTCGGCCGGGGCCGCCCCGCGGGGTAGCGGGGCTGCCGGGCCGGGAGCACCGAGCCGCCAGCCCGCCCCCCGCCCGGCCGCTCTCCGCCTTCTGCCGGCCGTGCCAGGCAGCCTCTCTCTCGGCCTTCACTACCGGGTCAGGCGAGGAGGGAGCGCCGAGGCAGCGCCCGCCTCACTCCGCTGCCGCCGCCACACTCCTCCTCCCCGCGCCCGTTCCCTCCCTTTTCCCCTCCCTCCCTCCCTCCCCGCTGCCAGTTTCTCTACAACTAGTACATCCACACGGAGGGTCCCGGCCGCCGCGGCTGCCATGGATATCAGCTAAAGCGCCGGCAGCCGCTCGGACCGGGCAGAGAGGCGCTCCCCGTCCTCGCTCCGTCGCCCCGCGGGGCCGCGGCACCCGCCCCCCTCGCCGGCAGCAGCCCCGAGCCTGCCCCGAGCCTGCCCCAGCGGAGCCCCGGGGGAGGGGGGCAGAGAGAGGGAGGAGAGAGCGGCAAGCAGAGCGGGAGTCGGGCAGAGCATCCCCACGGCAATGTCCAAGGGCTTGAAGAAGAATAGCCACTGGACGAGCCGAGTCCACGAGATCGTGATCGTGCGGAACCCGGAGGGGCAGCTGGGCTTCGAGCTGAAGGGGGGCGCCGAGAACGGGCAGTTCCCGTACCTGGGCGAGGTGAAGCCCGGCAAGGTGGCCTATGAGGGCGGCAGCAAGTTGGTGCCGGAGGAGCTGCTGCTGGAGGTGAACGAGACTCCCGTGGCCGGGCTTACCATCAGGGATGTGCTGGCCGTGATCAAGCACTGCAAGGACCCCATCCGCCTCAAGTGCGTCAAGCAAGGTAAGGCGGCGGCCGGGATGCCGGGCCGGGCCGGGGGGAGCGGGGGGCGGTGGCCGGGGGGGAGCAACTTTGTTGCGGCAGTTTGACTTTCCCCCACCCGCCGGCGGCAGCGGGGGGAGGAGAGCGGCGCTCCGCCGTGCCCGCAGCCGGGCGAATTAAATGTGCGTCAGTGACAGCGCTTCGCCATGCCGCTGCGAGGGGTCGGGGGGGCCGCGCCGCGGGACCGGGCCGGGCGCCGCTCCGAGGCTGCGGGCGCTGCCGTGGGGCTGGAGGAGCGGGCGAGGTGCGGAGCGGAGCGGGGCTGTGCTGTGCTGCGCGGCGCTGCCCGGGGACAGGGAGCGGGCGGAGGGGCGGCGGCCTGAGCCGCTGACGGAGGAGTGGTTCACCTGAAGCCCCGTGAGAACGGTCGCCTGATCCTGGGGAGCCGGGGAGAACTGGGAGGGAGAGGCGAGGAGAAACTTTCTGGAAAGAACTCTTCTGCCTCTCCAGTTTGCGCTTATTTATTTTTGAGTGCTTGAATAGCTCCCGTACATTTCCAGGAAAGTCAGTAGGTGCAGCAGATGCTGTTTACGTGTTTGTTTCTGCCTCTTCAAACTCAGCCGAGTTGAGGTAGCTGCGAGTGAGTGCGTGCGGTGAGGCTGCTGCTGGCACAGCTCCGCGCAGCGCAGCGCTGGAGCTCCGCTGGGAACAGCCGCGTGCCCTCGGACCGGCGCGCTGCGGCGGCTCTGTGCGCGTCCCCCGAGCGCGCGGCTCAACCATGCACCGAGCTCGTTCCAAACTTGGGGATTTCTGTAGTGGGAAGGTGTTTGATCTCATTCATTAGAGGTGTGCGTGCTCCATAGCGACAGCCAGTAGCCTTTGCTTGGAGGACATAAAGGCATGTCACTGTGACATACTTTTGCAGTTTAACTTCCTCATTTTAATGGACAGTGTGTTGTTTAGAGTGGCATTTATGACACTTCTGAATGCTTGAAAGATATGCCAGTTATTGGTTTATCCGAACACAGCAAAATTCATAGGAAGTTTGACTTTCAGGCCTTCAGAATGCGCTTTAAGATATATCCATTTGCCTACATAAGGTCAAATACCTTAATAAAGACATGCTCTGTGGTTTTCTTATTGGTCCTTTTGGGTAAGTAGTGAAGTACGTTGTAGATCATATGCTGATAGTCAGAAGATGCAAAGAGACATAATAGTTCATGTGATAAGTGGAGGGGAATATAATGAATTCTGTCTTGGACTGTGGTGTCATCTCTGGGTGCTTGAACTCCAGGAATCTGCTCTGTAGTTGCCTCTCCATGAATTTTAGTGTGAGAGGTCTTGCAGTGTCTAGTTTAAAAGAAGCAGCAGTGGAAGTGTCAAGAAGACAAGGGTTTATTGTCTGCTAAACTATTTACGTTCTTTCTTCTTTGCAGAAATGCTGTAGATACTAATCTGCACTAACGCAAACTTCAGGTTACGATGGTATAATACGTCAGTCAGTCTCTGTCCCACCTCCTCACTGCTCTTCAAATATTTCACTTCAAGTCAAAGCAATCCCAAGTGATTCATTAATATGGGTACCCTTAATACAGATGTCTGTCATACATGAATTAGGGACATTAGTCAGGCTTTTAGTCTGTGGATTACTGCAGGTTTCCTGAGTGAGACTTGGAGAATGTATTCTAAATCCACCTAGGTTATATTATATGTGTAGTACAGTAGTATGTATATACTTCAGCATGTTAACACACTGCACTTTTGATGTGAGTCCTTCAGTACCAGCCAGATGACTGCATGTTTGGAAATGACGGTTCTGCACAGATCTTTGGACTGAGACTTCTTGGTTCAAATGATCTTTCTTGTGCTCCAGCATCCTTTACTTTGCCAAAGGGAGAGGCCTTCTGGATCCAGCTTTGTATGTTTAAAAAAGGTCAATGTTTTGTGCATTTAATCACCTGACTCCTCCTTCAGGGTAATTCAGTCTAGTCGCTGCACTCCTTGGTTAAAAGCACAGACGGCAGACAGCCACGTTACTCACCAGGATAAAATCCCCAACAGTACTTTGCAGCAGTGTGTAGGAGAGAGAAAGCTGGGCAATCAAATCTTTACGTTTTTATAACTTTATTCTCCTTTTAGTTATAAAACACCTTTAGTGTGCTGGAACAAGGTTAATGACTCCATTATCATTGTTTCCGCATAATTTATCAGTGATACCTCTGTAAATTAAAATAGTATGACCTTGAATGCACCATGTGACATGACTGGAGCTGCTTCTACAGAGCTGCCTGAGGATGAAATCACAGAGATAAACATGGAGGTAGGGTGCTACTATTTATAACGGGATGCTTAGGAGACTTATTTGAAAGTTTTGATTGAAATTTCCACCTGTAGATGAAAGCAAGGTCTGGCTAATTCAGTTTACAGGTATTAATTTAGTGTAGGAAATACAGGAAAGAAAGGTACTTCCATAACTTTTTATTATGTTGTGTTTGATTATACACCACCATTGCTGAAATAATGCAGTGCTTCATCTTTTATTGCATTGAGGGGTGAAATACTTCTAAAATGAGTCCAGTGTAATGTTGCTGTTTTATGGGAGCTAAAAGTGTTAACTTAGAAAAAATAAACTTATGAAGTAGGAATTGCCTTGTATTGTGAGAAGGAGTAAACATCTTGAGAAACTAATTAGCAGTTCCGTGATGAAATCCTCCATAGTACTCTTGTAAGTGTGACACCCAATAAAAACAGTTTAACACAGGAAACGATTGCCTGGCTTTGCACTGGGAGAAAGCATTTTGGGACCATTATTATTATTATTTAAAGCTAATTGTGAGAGTTCATAGAGAAACATTTTTTGGAGACTGTTTCCTTTCTGTTGTTTTATTTATTCGTTGCAACCTACTGGTTGTGCTACTGTTGGCTAAATCAGAGATTCTCTTAAAACAGATTGGGTGAAATCTTGGCTTTGATGAAGTCAGTGACAAAACTGTCCTAGACATCATATAAAGGAGACAGGATTTCCTCTGTAAAGGCCTATGTGTTTTTTAGGATATGCTCTTCCTGTGGCAGAATTTTGTACAGCAATCAAATTAGCCAGGTATATTTGCAAGTTTTATGTGTTTTGAACTTCTGCTTTCTCTGGTGAAGAAAAGATCCTTACGCTATCTGAAAGAAGTACTTATTTTCAATTGTGGTTGATTTTACATGTGGGACATTTTAGATTAAGTGCTATCTTCCCACAGATGCACAGATGCTTGGTTGTAAAAGTAATGTGTTAAGGAAAGGCATCCTAATTTGGATAAGTAATCACACTAAGAATCCTATTAGGAGCAGCGCTGTCTCCAGTTCCACTCTCTGTTTAACACTGCTGTCTCAGATCCGTAGTATCTTTCTCCAGTAGTTCCCATCAGTAGGCAGTGCGGGTCCATGATGTACACAGACTGCAACTCAGCTTTGCTTTTAGTTTGAAGGGTTTCAGGAACTGCTGATTCAACTGTACTGCATAAACCAGGTTCTTTATTCTTTGTACAGACTTATAAACTTCTTAGCAGAATCCCAACAAAGGGACTGAAAACATGGATTTCAGAACTCGGGAGTAATGCAGCAGATTTTGTCTTGTCACTGTCATGTGACAAGACAAAATCTTCCTTTAAACGTAATGAGTAGCCAGGTGATCTAATTGAACAGTTTAATTTACTTCTGGAAGTAACTAGGTAGTTGTGTTGCCATGTGGAATTAGATATTGGATTCAGTAACACTGATACTTTATATTGACACTTTTTATTGCGTCTTATTTGGCTCTAGATCATCAAACTTTGAGCATCAACTGTGGCTCCTTATGCAGAAAGGCTTTAGTACACATAGTACAATAAAGGACTTGCCTTTATTAATAAATATTTACTTTTTAATTAGTAAGTCTGTGAATTTTGTAATTAAAACTGACCTTGCAGTTAACTGTTATTTTAAGTCTCTGACATGCCTTTCAGAGAAGTACAGTCATAGTTTCTTTTTTTTACATAGTGATACCCTGCGCGTGTAAATAGCACGTCAGCTGGTTAAAATGTTAGTAAGTTCCTACAGATCTCTTCATACATATTTCTGTATTTACTGTTATGTTTTTAAGATGCTTATTTGGTCACTTAATTTCACCAGTAATTTTCTTCTCCATTTATTGAAGTATGATATGCATGCAGATTATCTTTTTTTTTCCTTCTCCCTGGATGTCAATAAATGCTATCTTCTAAGATGTGAACATTGTATCCAACTTCCCTCCCTAATATAAATAAATAGTAAGCTGCATGATTTTCCCAAATAAAAATCACAGGTGTCTTGCAGAGAACAAACCCAAAGAACTATGAAGGACTGCATGGTTGTGTTTTTGGTACAAAACACAGTGATATTCTTTGGGAAAAAAAACAAAAAAAGTACTTCAGACCTACTCCTTTTTCCTACCTCGTGATTCTTCAACTTTAACTTGCGCTAGAAATTAAATTGGGTTCTTCTTTTATCATTACTTTATGCCATCCTTATGCTTGCCCATCTTAATTTTAAGACCATTCTAACTGGCTTCTGACTCATGTATCCAGTGATTTATTTTTCAGCTCCTCTCAGAAGATAGTGATGTTTCATGTCAGGAACTCTGTGTCCACTGGCAATAGAATTACATTCATCTGTCTTTTTTCTTCTTTGAGAATTACAAATGTGCCATTAAAGGATGGGGGCATGACTTTGTTAGGGCATCATTTCCTTGAAGAAATGAAAGAATTAGAGTACCTTGATTAGTTTTATTGAATAACATATGCTTAAGTTCATCTCATACTCACACCTGTCCGACTGTTGATACTCTTGACAAAAGTACCGGCGTGAGTAGGTAAAATTGTGTCTTCATACATGCTTTCAATTCACCTGCATTAATTCAACGTTTGATGAAGGATATGGATTCTGAGCTTTTGCTTTCAGTGCTCATGATCTTTTCCTTATTCCTTATAGATGAGGAGCTACTTTCATGACATGAAGAAGTTGATTAATTGTTCATCTGCGTTTTTTATGTATAAAAGTGTGTACATGGAAAAAGTGCTCCTTCCAAAGTGATTTTATATGAGGAGGTGGTCATAACTGATTTAGGAAGGATGATGGAGGTAGGATGCTGCAGTAGTTGTGGAAGCAGGTGTTTCTTGTTCTTCTGTTCCTCCTAGCGATATAAACAAAGGGATTTTTGAAGGTTAGGTTCTGAGGAAAAAATGGCATACCTTGACTATACTAACATTCTGGAAAGCAGTTTTCTTCCATAGAACCATAGAACCATAGAATCACAAAGTTGGAAAAGACCTGCAAGATCATCTAGTCCAGCTGTCCTCCCATTACCATTGCTACCACAAGCCACTAAACCATATCTCATAGCTCCTCATCCAGATGCCTCTTGAGCACTGCCAGGGTCGGCGACTCCAGCACCTCCCTGTGCAGGCCATTCCAGTGCCTGACCACTCTCTGAGAGGAAAAGTTGTTCCTTATGTCTAATCTAAACCTCCTCTGGTACAGCTTGTGGCCATGCATCTAACACATATTTATAAATATATCAGTGTACAACATCTATGTTGTAGGTTGAGTGTGTAATACATTGTGTAGTAATGTTTTTAGGAAGTAAATTTATAATGATTATTATGGATTTTTGTACTAATTCAGGGGATTCTTCATGTATGTTTTGATGCATCTATGTAATGTACTTAAAATGGACTTCTTCCTTCTGGTGTCCAGTCTATGCACAGTATTATATACTATTTTGTAGTAGAAAATAAAGTCGTCATGAACTTTGAAATATTGTTGAATAGATAGATGCCTACCTAAGCAGCTGCAGTCCGTAGTGCAGAGTTTGAAGGTATTGATTTCAGTAGCAAAATGGCTATCTCTCATTTTCATTGCTGAATGTCATTGCAATGCTGGCCTTAACTGAATTTTCTAAAATAACCAGGGCTGTGAGCCCAAGTCATCTTCTGATCTCTGGAATGCACGAAATGACTCTGTTGTTAACAGTATTTCTCTGCTCGCCTTATTTGTTTCAAGTTAGCTTTCTTTCAGCCTCATGGAAATTTACCAGTAAGAAGAGGGAGTTCTTTCTCGCCGGCCGTTTGTGTTACTTTCTCAATCTAAGTTGAGGCTACCACAGTGGAAAGTGACATGACAGAGAGTAGCAAAAGAAGAAGAAGAGTGTGAAGGGCTTTAACAAAAAAGAACTCGATCTAACATTTCTGAAGTGAACAGAATTTTTCATTAGTAACTGATAATCTCTAACACAGATTTTTCTTAGGATTTTAATGCTCTTAAATTGTTAGCCTAAGGTTGCATTTATTCAAACCTCCTATCCATAATATGGACTCCTTACTAGATGCTTAGTTGACAGAAGGCTGTTGTTTGTATCTATCTGCCACATATTTACCCTTTTTACAATGTGTAAATAACAAATGCATTACTTCTGCGTTCTCAGTCAGTAAATGCAGATTGCTTGGATGCAGGCAGATTCATCAAAAGGTATGTTGTGGTCATCATGGCTCTTCAGTTGTCTTCTCATTTATATATATTATTACTATTAATATCTGAGTAATGCTGTTTCATTTTGCCTGTCAACTTCAGATGTTTCTCCTGGACGTCTTGGATTAGTTCCACAACACATGAACTCAACAGAGAGGGAAATAAGACAAAGTACAAAATGGATGAGGTAAAAGGTGAGAGAAAAAGTCTCAGGAAAAAAGTCAAGAGATTATTTAACAAAATTATTACTGTTTTTAGAAGCCACATTTTCTGTCTTACTCAAGAGAGGCTTTACAGCCTGGAGAAATTCTCCAATACTGAGAAGTCAGGGCTGGGGCTGTATTTCCTCGGTCTGCCTTTGTTCCTCAAAATATGTTGAAATCTTAAGTTAGGCTAAAGCTGGCCCTTTAAAATCTCTGCAATTGACTCATTCCAATGAATAGTTATTATTCTTTCTTCTGTACCTGAAATCATAAGTTGTTCTTAATATGTCTGTGTTTACATCTAAAGTTTTCACTGAAGTGGGGTGAAACAATGGTTCGCCTTGAGAAACTGGAAAGAAATATACGTTTGAAAAGAATACTCAAGATGACTTTCATATATATGGGTGTAGCAGTCATAGAATCATAGAACAGCCCAGGCTGGAAGGGACCTCGAAACATCATCAGAACCAACCTTTTGTAGGAAAAGGAAGTCTAGGTCCCATTTCAGGAGATCTTTTTCACATATAAGCTCTTACAATGCACTTTTTTTTTTGTTTACTTTATTATAAATTGAGATAAACTGCATTGAATATTTTCTAATGTTTTACTTTCACATGGATAGTTCCTTAACTAGGTCTAAATGGAACGGCTGCATTAGTTTCTCTTATTTTCTTACTAAGTTCTTTGTGCTTAATCAGCATAAACAAATGTTATGTAAATCTCTCGTGCTTCCAGGATGGTGCATTAGTATAAACAAGGATTAGACTCATTATTTTAGTTCTGTATTCTTCTGTTTTTATCAGAGCAGTTTTTTATGCTTCAGAGTGCTGCAAAGTTGCAGTTGGATGCCTATATGCTCCTGCCATTTGAGTGCAATCCTTGCAGAATGGGAAAGGCAGCAGCTGTTTAACTCTTGGAGTAGATTGGGGCAGGAGATGAGTACCTCTTCAGTTTATCATGTGCTTTGGTTAGGTTAAGTGTAATTATCCCCAAAATTTAGAGCAGAACTACTACATTGTGCTGCAAAACTTGCCTTAAAACTCAGTTTTGCCAGTATGCAAACAATGCAGTTGACAGAATTAGGTGGGATGCTGTTTATTATGTTGACAATGATTGTTTTACTGGTATTTCTGATTTTTGTTTCAGTGTGGGTTTGTTATATGACTGTTGTCATTTCTAAAAAGTCTGAAACCTTTTGGTGAGAGGAACTGCCTTCTAGCGTGACAATTTCAAGTTGGGAGTCTCTTGTTTCTATGACAATGAAAGTTTTTATATTAAATGTATAGTTATCCATAATGACTTTGTTAGCAGTAGTTATTGGACACATTCTGTGCCATTTTAACTTAGGATCTGTAGCTCTTTTTGGCAGTATTTCAGTCTTAGTGATAGAAACTCTAAATGAGATAGAATCAAGCAATAGAATTATGAGAAAATACACATTTTTAACTAATGTGAGGCTTCTGCTACTGGTAGCACAAGTCTGTTGTCTCAGTCTTTCTGTTACAGCCTCTGGTAGAGAAGGCTGTTTGAAAAACCTTAGCTATACTGTATATAGGGAATATATTTCCTGAACAGTTCAGTTCTTCTTTTTATCTGCTCCATTTACTTGTGCAGGAACATTTCTCTCCCCATAAACTTCTAGAAGAATTACTGGAATTTCTGATAAGCCAATAAGAAGTGCTTTCTCAACACTCATTCTGTTTGGTCATTTTCCAGTGAAAACAGCATAAAAGGCTTCAGGAAAAGAATGCAGTACAGTGCTGGAGGTTTTGTTAGGAAAAAGAAAGTAAAATCAGGATTTGGGGTTTTCTTAATTAAAATTAAAATTCAGTAATTAAAATAACAATTAAAAGGTCTTCTGGTTTCATAGAGTTTTTATGTTATGCTTATGGTACTTATGTACTGAAGTACTCTTCAGAACAGATGAATCCATAAAATTTAAAAATGTCTCCTGTAAATATGTGTGAAATATCGCAGAGGTTTTGTGTACAGTTAATCTGACTTGAGGAAGTATAACAGCTGCTTTGCCTTGATAGAGATTGATATTAGTGCATGTGTTGGAAGAGTAATAAAAATAATGTTTCTGAATGTAGAAGTTGGAGAAATAGAAGGTGTTTGTTCCCTTAGGAAACATAGCAGATCCAGTTGGGATCTACTGGGTCAATACTAAGTAGATTACTGGTATGGAATAAGCAAGTTTCTCATCAGTAGCTGTAGGAACTGGCTTCAGTGAGCTGCAGAATTCCACCCTTTGTGTATGTGCGTTGGGGAGACTGGTAAAGTGATTTGCAGCTCAGACATTAAAACAGAAGTCTTCACATATATCTCTCTAGACACTAATATTATACTTGTTATTAAACCATCTGAATAGCTTCCAGATTCTAAAAATCCTTTACAAAAAGAGCTTATTCAGATGTCTGCACCAAGGACTTAACCATGTTGTCCCAGCTGACCTCAGTGATTTTCAGTGTGGGGAGAAAAGTAGGGACTACATAAAACTTGCTTGCATCTTAGGCTTCCTGATACAGGCTACTAGATATCGCTCTTGAAAACTCTAAGGATATTGCTGGTTCCTGCAATGGTAGTGATTATAACATCATGTATGCTCTGTTTTTGTGGGTTTTATTTTAAGTCTGTCTAGCTCTTCAGAAAGGATCTGTCTAACTACGTATGGTTTACCAATAGAATTGGCATTATGTTTTTTCAGTGCAATTGGAAGTTTAAGGAATTTGTCCATAACAAAACCTTATCACTCAAAGCATTAATGTTATTAGTGTGCCAGGACAGAAATCAGATCCCACAGAGACAGGTACTGCAAGCAAAACAGTCACCGCTGCTATGAGTTGATAGAAGCTGATGGGACACAGTGGGTAGGTGGGAAGGGATATTGAAATGACTTGCCAAAGATCTCAGATCAATCAAGAGCAGAAAGAAGAACCCTGCGGTGTAAGTCTATGCAAGCAGGACTGCAACCAAGTAAAGACATGAAATCCAAACATTGTGTAAGGCAAAGCAACCTGTCCTCTTCATTATGAGTTTCTGTTGTTTGCTTGAGTAAAATATTTTTGTAGGTCTTTACATTAAATTCCATGACAAATCTCATGTAAACCAGAAGCTTTGTCAATAGCAAAGAAGCAAAACTGTGCAAAGGTTTGTACAGAATGGAAGGAATGTTGTCTGCTAAAATGAAACGTGTTTCAGAAATATATTGGAAGTGGTAAAGTGTAGGAGACCAAATAATATAAAATTCTGTATTTTAATGAGATATTTGTGTTTGTGGCAGTGCTAGTTGGACATGAAGGGGCACCAGCCACACAGGACCCGCTCTCTGTGAGGTGCTGCAGCCACCATGAGGCCTCTCCTCAGCTCCTCTGCTCTGGGCTGTGAGCAAATGCAGGGACCTCAGCTGCCCCTTAACTTCATGTGGTTGGTGATTGCACAGTCCTCTAATTTGTCGAGATCTCTCCACAAGGCTTCTCTAACCTTGAAGGAGTCACCAGCTCCTCCCAGTTCAGCGTCGTCCACAAACTTACTTAGCATACCTTCATGTTCTGTATCCACGTCATTTATGAAAACATTAAAGAGAACTGGCCCTACAGTGAAGCCCTCCACATCCTCCTCTTTCCGTGCTTGAGGCCCGTGCTGTGTTAAAGATTATTAGTGAGGGATCAGAGTAGGATTTTACCATTTACAAACAACTCGACTTAGCTCTTGTGGAATCCACCCTCTTTTTCAGGGGAAAGCAGTTGCATAACATTAATGATTACATCCAGCTGAGATTCTGCAGTGTGGCTTTTTTTTTTTTTTTTAATTTCCTTTTATGTCCAACAGTACTTCTAGGTTCTTTAACCAAAACTGGCACAATCCAGTGTAGTATGTTGTCAACATGTGTACTGATGAGAAGGTTCATGTCTCCTTTTGGCAACCACATAGCAGTACTGCTCACTGTATAGCACCCTTCAGTGGGTAACACATTATGTAGTCAGTCTGTTGGAAGTTTGATCCTGATGTTGATTGTAAGCATGCTGTTGCCCAACATTTGCGTTACTAATTCATTGAACCTTTTTACAGGTACAGTAGGACAAAGAAAACAAAGAAACCTTGAAAATCTGATGTCTCCAGCCTGATAAAGGGCGTCTGGTTTGCAGTTCACAGCAATAACACACAACTATTTAGTACTGAAGATATATAACATTCTGTGTGGTCAGTATCACTACGGAATACATATGATAAGGTGGAGTTTGGCCTAGGTAACTAAGTTAATAATTTGTACTCCTAAAAGAAAACAAAAATCGCATTATCAGAGGTCCAGACTGCGCTTGACAAAATAGCACTGGGATCATTCTCCAGAAGACCATCATCCGTCCTTCACTGTCCTTAATTCAGCCTGCGCTTGGACCGTGCATACATTCCAAGCATACTTGTGACAGCAGGTGAACATACAGTGTTTGAAGGGTGCTGAGGACATCCTGCACTGGAGAATACTGAGCTTTTTTTCTTCATTGTGTGTGTGTGCGCCTGTGTGTGTTTGTGTGTGTGTCTGTCCCACTGCTATCAGAAGGATAGGGCAGCCAAATGGGCAGGCTCTTAATCTGATTCTGAGTCCATCCTGTGGAGCAAGTCTGTATAGTAATCTCCAGTGCCCTTTGGTGTAGGACTACACCTGGTAGGAATTATTCCACTAATGTCTGAAAGATTTCCATCTTTCTCCTTTTTTTATTTTTCTCTCTCCCAACAGAAAATAGAGCCAAGTGGCAAAATGTTAAAGTCTGTATTTTCTGATGTTTCTTTCTGAGTTTAGTTATATCTGTCTAACTTGAAAGCAAGTGCTCTCTGCCATGTTGCTAGACATGGACTATACAGAGAAAAGAGAGCCATCTACTCAGTCACCAACTAGTAGCAGCTTTTAAGTTCCTCTTTGGAAGACTTCCTATCAAGAGCTGACCACATCTCATCATGTTTATCTTCCAAGATCTGATGGATCACAGAACCAGCGTGGCATTGCTCTGAGTCAAAAGTTTATGCACGTTTATTCATATTTTGCTAGAAAACAGTGTTGTGTCACTGCTGAGAGGCAATTTTTGATCAAATCCAGGAACAGCTGAACAGCCTAGCCTCTGTGTCTCTATACGCCTTTTTTTTTGCTTTGTCTGGCAGCTACCAGTACTTCTGTCTCATGAAAACAGCCTGCAATTAGGAGAGGTGGACTTGCAATGCATGATTTACACAAGAGCTTTTCAGAATGGCAACTGAATAGAGAGGGGGAAAAAAGCCCCTCTAAAAACAAACAAACAAACAAAAAAAACCAACAAGATATTTCACTGAAGTCTCCAAGACAAGGATCCCTTTTCATATTTTAGATTATTTTTATGTTTTTCTGTTATAAAGAGCGTATTTGTTGAATTTGCAGTAATTATTTTCTAGATCAAGTGGATACATTTTATTACAAAGATGCCTTTGCAATGATCAGATTTTCTTAAGATTCCTCAAGTTTCCCCTGCTGCTCTAACCTGCACACTGCAAGGGCTGTTTGACTTCCATGGGTGTTTTGTATTTTATATGAAACTTATCTTCAAAAATAAGAGACATTATATAAGATATAAAGATTCCCACATTTAGAAAATTAAAAAATCAATTTGACTAACGCTATTATCGATCATATAACTTTAGAATTTGGCTTTGAGGGGCTAGAAACTCTACAGTTTTCCCAAAGAGCATAAATTGCAGGTGTTCTCTGGCTTTCAGGATGAGATGCACATGAAATAATTCCTTAAAATGTATGAGTCAAATGGAGCTGCCCATGCTGAGCTGCACAGTGCCTGGCTCAGCTGGAAGTGGCTGCCAGCATCAGAAATGCTCCATGCGCTTGCTGAAGGCTGCTCCTGGCCCCAGTAAGAGCAGTCTGTTTCCGAACATAACGCAATAGCTGCTGACTGCTCCATCCCAGGGATGGTCATAACTACTTCCACCTGGGTTTTTTATTAGTCAGTTTGAAGATCTTCTTTCGCTCATTTGCCTTTGAAAAAAAGTTTGTCCGTTAACAATCAGCTGGGCGTCATGTTTGCTTGCAAAGCACCTGCAACAGCACATAATTTCTGCTTCGCTTATGTCAAACAAGACAGCCAAGAATTTCTTGTCTGTGCTGATTTATGCTATACTGGTTGGAATTACATTGGAAGTGCATTAATTTTATGTGTCCTGCTGAGGTTTGCTTTATTTTCACGTGCCAATATCAACTACTCAGGAAAATTTTGTATCAGTATTATCAAGTTTGCAATATAGTGTGGAATATCTTGCGTTTCTTTTGTAGGAGTATTGCCAATTGACTGTAGATCTTACATCTCCATTTGTTAGAGCTGTGTTATAAAGGTTTACAATGGAGTTTTGCCTATGGAAGCTGTCCACATACACTGTCCGTGATTTGTCTTTCTTAGAACTGTTAAAGAAACAAGGGAATTTAGGATATTCTTGTTTTTCAGAAACATTCGCAAAGTTTTTCTGTGATTGCTTGTTATAAATATAAAGAACAATCTGTCTAGCAAAGAAATGTGAGGAAAGAGGCAAAAAAGAATTAGGAGTGGAAGACTGTGCTAAGTAATTCCATCCAGTTGCCTAACAGATTACCAAGCTTTGTCAGTCTGTAGTACTGGTACTTCTGCATGAGAATTTCCATTGCAGTTACATCTTGTGAGATTACATATCCTAGCGTAGGACACTCTGGCTGTTTTAATAAAGTCAGATAGCCTATAATGGTAGAGGTGGTGCAATGATCAGATTTTTTAATGACCCCTCAATTTTCCCCTGCTGCTCTCACCTGCACACTGCAAGGGCTTCCCTGATGTTTTGCATTTTATGTGAAACATGTCTTTGAAAGTAGAAGAGACCTTACATAAGTTTCACTGGGAGCTGGAGATGTCCTGCCTTCAGAGCCCTGGCGCAGATGCAGAGGAAGGATTGTTACTGGTCACAGCTCCACCCTAGGAGATGGAAGAGGACCAGAGCTGGTGCCCTTACCCTGACTACACGAGGAGAAAGTACACAAGGAGTAGCTGTTCATCCTATGGGAGAAAGGAGTGAGGTTGCTCCCTTCACAGAGATGATTCCATTCCCTTGTGCTCATGGAAGTCATGGGTGAAACAGAAAAATTATGTATGTCCTTAGCTCTCGCTGCACAGTCTCCATAGAGGAACTCTCCTCTCCTCTCTCTTTTCCTCCAGCATCCCTTCCAATTGGATTGGCACCTAAGGAGGGAGACTCTGCCAGGGCTTCCTGCAGAGTATAGCAGGGAGGTGCTGTTCTGAGCTGGCTCTGTCACACATAACCCCTGCTGCTGGAGCCCACCACTGTCTGTGACTTAGCATTGAGTCAGCAGGCTTTCTGACCCAAAGGGCTTACTCACTAATTAGCTCTTTGCTTTACCTCTTCCTTTGCTGGCCAGGCTGCCTGTCCCACAGGCAATGCAAATGGGGCAGAAGCCAGTGCTCTTGGCAGGCTCCTCAGTGGTGCCTCGCAAACCAGAACTGATGTGCGGATGTTAGTTGAAAAGTCTCAACAGCTTGTTAAAGCTGTTTGTTATCCTTCATCATGTAATATAGTTCACCTCAGCAAAGGAAATAAATGTTGGTTTAATAAGATTTTATATACCTCTCATTTTTTTGTCCATCTATATTACAAAAAACTTTGGAGAAATTGCATACTTAATACATAAGTAGCTAAGTTAAGATAATATTAAGGATTTCTGAATTTAAAAAGAAAGTCTTTAATCCAAATTTTATTTAGCATGTTAAATATATAAAATGTCATCTTTTCATGTTGTCTTCATTACATTAGCACAGGAGGTTCATTTTTTGTCTGCTGTGTCAGAACAGAACTTAAGCAACTCTCCAGTTCCGTGGATTGGGTTCTTACTGGTATGTTGGAGTACATTCAACATTGATCAGGAAAATTTTCTCTTGTATCGCAGTATTCAGTCCTGTGGTTTGAATGTATTTACATAGATAATCTCACAGTGTTTCAAAGACATCTGAGCATTTAGGTGTTGTTGCGCCTCTACAGACCAGTACATCACTTTTTGAAAGCTCATGTATATAGTTATTTATATACAGCAGTATGTGTAAAGGGATCTGTATATTATGGTCATGACAAAAGAACAGAGGTAAATGATATATCTTACTTGATACAGCAGTGAGATATGTCAGCGATAACATCACTGTCTTTAGACATCACCTGTTCTTAACTGGAAAATCTACACATAGTTTCAGTATTTTCCATGGGATATTTGAAATGTGCAGTAATGTAGATTTTAAGATACTTGACTAGATAAAGCAATGGGCAGGCACTCAGGTGATCTGTGTCTGGTTCTGTAGAAACCTGAAATAAATCTCAGTCTCGCTGCTGTAGTTCCCCACTGATAATAAAATCCTCGATGATAATAAAATCATACAGAGTATTATACTAATAATATGTCTGTTCCTCAGATAGATGATCTGAGTGTAAATCCATTAAAAATAGTGCATTTATCTTTGGTAGTAATAAGGATCATATAATAATATGACTTAGAACAATATAATTGCTAATTATACAGTATTGGCCTGATCCTTTAAAAGTATACTCTGACAGCTGAAAGAGATCCTGTATAAATAAAAGATAAAGGAATAAAGTCTTTTAGTTCTAGTATGTATTTTTCGTGTTCATTTTCCCCCTATGTAACTCCCTGGCCCCATAAATTTCCCATATCAGTTTTGAGACAGTATTCTAATCAAGTCAGTGATCTCTTTGATGGTGTCTTGTTTTTTTTTCAACCTGCATGGCAAATAGGGGCTTTTCCATTAGCTGAAAAGTGTCTTCTCTGCTGGTATTGGAGGCTTTCCAGAGGTGTAGTTTCTCTCTGCTGGCTGGGAGAGTTGAGGAAGGCTCTCACAGAATGCATCATCCCAGTCTTTTCACTGTGCCGTCTGCTGAAGGTTTTATTTAAGCATTTATTTAATATCTGTGGCCAAATATTTGCATTTGGATGGTTCCAGACAATTTCTTATTTTCCGCGGGAACCGTAGTTAATGTTTGTGATTATTATCCTTGCACTAGATTTTTCTCTGAGAGTCCATGGAGGTATCTGCCCCAAAATACATTTCTATGTTACTTTTTTTCTACATTTTTCTCATTTTGCATTTATTCTATTCTGTTTCTACAGAGATAATCTTTATTCTCCATTATAATGAATAGTCTTGAAAAAAGAAACAGTAGTTCTTGAAAAGGTCTTGATGTATATTTTACATTTAGAAATAGAAAAGATCACCTGTCTGAACAAATGTAAGATGTAAATAGGCTGAAAGAGACTGCTTATTTTTGGAGATTTTGTTTGGGCACAAAATCTGCTCTCACTTAAAACAGTGTAAATGCTGACTGAAGCTACTGTGGATTGCTCTGAGTTCATGGGCAAAGTTGAAAACGTAACACGCTTCATTCTGTTCTTTGTATTTTAAGGTACCAGAGGCTTTTTGTACACCATTTATGGGGGCAATTTATGGAGGATAGTTTTTTCTAAAGCTGGTTGGGCTTTTTTCTTCTGTTTATTTACTTCGCAGAAGTTAGGTTGAATACCTTGTATTGAGTAAAAAGAACCAAGATATTTGGCTTTGATCCGTAGCAAACTATTATCCACCAGAAAATTAACTTTCAGGCTACTCCATATTTTTGTTTTATATTTCTGATTTATTATTTATCATTATCATAGAATCATAGAATGGCTTGGATTGAAAAGGACCTCAATGATCATCTACTTTCAACCCCCCCTGCTATGTGCAGGGTCGCCAACCACTAGACCAGGCTGCCCAGAGCCACATCCAGCCTGGCCTTGAATGCCTCCAGGGGTGGGGCATCCAGTATGTCCAGTATGAAGAGACACTGGGAAGGATTTGCTGTTATTCAGTCTTCTAGAGCACAAAAAGCTGAGATTTTATTTGAAATGATCTTTGATTTCATTTTTGTACTCAACTCTAAATAAATGTTGTCTTAACCCATCAAAGCTGCATAGAATTCACATACAGAGAAGAACCAGTACTGTAAGTTTTCATCTTCTTCTGTGTAATCTGCTGCCCACAAAACAATTGAGATGAATGATGCTGTGAAGTCCAGTTGCACAGTTCGAAAAAAAAATCTCTATATGGTAAATTACTATTGCAAACCTCTGTTGGGAATGGAGCAGTGCTGCACTACAGCTGGTGTAAGAAGCAGAAGAGAAACTCGGAGTCAAGGTGGCTTTGTCACGGTAGCTGAAAAAGCAGCTTATGAGTGAAACATACATAAGGTTGGTATCATGATCATGTTGTCTGGCAACAAGGCGGCCATGTGTTATATTTTTGCATTCTGAGCACAATTCTGACTCTCTTGTCAGATCTGGGTTTTAAAAATCACCCATCAGCTGCGGTGCAGGTAAATGTATGGGTTTTGCCAAGCGGATGTATCAGCTTTGGATATATTTCTATAATTATGAATTTCTAAGATGAGAGTTTTCTGATATATTCTAATATAAACTCTTCAGTTTAGCAGTAACAAGGAGCTCTATTACTGGTTGATTTACAGAGTGGTTAAGATTAGTATTAGATTAACCTAGAATGAACGCAAATGATTTTTCTATATATAATAAATGAAAGAGAAACCTATGTAATAATTAAGACTTTTACCTAACCAAATTTTCCAAAAGCCATTTGAAAATAGTGATTGACAACTCTGCATGAGATTTACCTGAGAAATTAGGAGCATTTTTATTTTTTAGATTTTCTAAAATTTTGTTGTGTCATTGATAATTTATATAAATGCTGAGCAACTCTATCTTGTCCTGATGTTAGAAATATGGGTGCTTGATGGTTTTGAGCAGTGAGCCCTGGGATCAAGCATCCAAATCTTTTTTAAATTAGAGTGCTGAAGTTGATTTTGAATTAATGAAATTCATAGCTTCCCTCTGTCATCATTAATCTCATTAGGAAGTATGGCCGCCTAATGTTTTTGAAAATTGTGTCTTAGAATATTAATATTTTGTGCTTCTCAGACCGTATAACATTGAAAAAATGGAAGCTTTAATACATAATAGTCAATATTAGGTTGCTGTAGGCGGTGTCTATGTGGGGATGCCATTGTGTACACCTGTAGACAAACGTACCAAGACTGGGTTTTTAAAAGGACATGAGAGAGTAGGAAATCACTGAAATGATCCTTTTGAAACGTCCTCTGACAGAGTGAGATTTCAATAGTTGGTTAGCACAGAACCCCTGAGAGAGCGGTGGGATCTTTGAGCGCTGTTGATCACCAGGGATTGAGGGCAGAGTTCATTCTGTATTGATTATAAATGCAACCTGACCTCAGTCGCCATCATAGCTGTCTTTTGTTCTCTGGGGTTGCAGTGTAGGAGCTGAATCTGGTGGGACTATTTTCTGTTTTCTGCTGCCCTGTGATGCATGGTTTAGTTCGCTTAAAAGCCATTGCAGTTTCTGACCAGTTCATTTCATTTGGTATTTCCTAATTCCACACAGTAATACACGTACCTTATCCAAGGGGAGTAAGCCTGGAGTATTATTTCTTTGCTGCATGCACTTTTAAATAACAGTCAGTGTTTACTGAAGGGGAAAAGAAGATGGCCATACGTATCACAGGTGCTAACAGATCACTTCTTGTATTTGTGGGAGAGGCAAATAACAGGATGAAGGGGAAGAAGAGGTGAGGGCTTTTTTTTTTTTTCCTTCTCTTCTTTAGTAGGAGTGCCACACATTCACCATAAATAATTGACTGTGGTGAATTCAGATGTTTTTGCGTTTTGTAAAACACACTGATTATCCCAGGTACATGCTCCTGAGAAGTGGTGAGTTGGAGGGTACCAGTAATTCTGCATTCACGTAGCTGCAGTGTGAAGTTCTGCATGCCACAGAGCAGCGCATCTCTGGCTGGGAAGGTCACCCTGTGCATTTGTGTGGTGTGGATTTGGAAGGTAAAGAGGAAGATATTCATTGTGCAGGTCGCTACGTAGTGGTACACGTCAGACTTAAGAGACATGGGCAGTACCCAGCATGGCAGCCCTTAGCAGCCCTTGGCCCCTATGCATGCATGAGGAGATGAGTGTATCTGGCATACTGTTTAGGACCTATTTGTAGGTTTTGGAACACATATACAGTAGGTTTTCTGTATATCTCCTACAGCCATTCATGCAGAAATTTCTGAATATCGGAGTTACTACAAGAATTCAGAAACTTTGTGGATCCCTTGTTAAAGAGAAGGTTGTTATGTACACTTGCCACAGTTACCAGGAACATTTACTCACTGCCAAACTGTTTTTGACCACTTGATACGCAAAAATCAGTATTTGCTAAATAAATGTAAGTACATATAGTACATTTCTGGAACGACTGGCAATAGACATGAAGATGACTATGTGAAAATTGCCTCAGGAGTAGGTTTCTTTTTCAGTGTCAGCATTCTATCCTATGGAAAACAAAACAAAATCCAACAAAATGAAAACAACTAAACTAAACAGCATTGACTCTAAATATAAATTAGTTAACTCTTTGATTTTAATATGAGCTACTTATAAGACCAAAATTTTGATGCTTCAGTAGCACAGGAAGATGGTTGAATGAATCTTTGTTTCCCTGTAATTAAATACAATTTGATTTGATTGTTGTGATCTAAGCTCTAAGATTCTTTCTTTTGTTTGATCATAGATGACTCCTTATAAGCTCTCTATCTGTTGATATTCACTTAAACAATGTAAAAGCAGTAGAGGATAAAAGTAAAATTACCCTGTTAACTGCAATAAATAACTGGTTAGATTTTAATGCACAGGAATTAAGCACAGGAATATTGCCAAAGGCCTGACAAAGCATAATTGATTATCTCTGTTTATAAATCCATGGTGGAATTCTGCAAGAAATTCAAACTTAATCTTCAGCATTTTTGCTCAGAAAAATTCTCTCTAACAATCTTAAAAGTAGGTGTGTTAAAAAAATATAAATGAATTTTGAAGGATACCATCAAGGTATTGAAGGATACCATCAAATTTTGAAGGATACCATTCCTTTCAGTATCTAAAGGGAAGCTACAGGAATGAAGGAGAGAGACTCTTTAGCAGGGTCTGTGGTGACAGAATATGAGGAAATGATTTCAAGCTTAAAGAGGGTAGATTTAGGTTAAGTACAAGGAAAAAGTCTTTTACAGTGAGGGTGGTGAGGCAGTGGAACGGGTTGCCCAGAGATGTGGTGGATGCTCCCTCCTTGGAGACTTTCAGGGCAAGGTAGGACCAAGCTCTGGGCAACCTGATCTAGCTGTGGCTTCGCTGTTCATTGCAGGGGAGTTCGTGCCTTCCAACTCTCAGGATTCTATGATACTTTCTAGAGATTAAAATTCCAGTGAATTTACATGATGAGGAAACAAAATTAGAGACAGAGTTTATGTCTTGGTTTTGATGTTTCCTCATTGGATGGCAAAAGAATAAATTAATTTCTTTCTTTACTCCTTTCTGACCAATGACATGGTCACCACTACATGGTGTAGTGATTTGCATGTTGTGAAGGTGTTCTGTACATAAGGACAGGAGGTTTGATCTCTTATTTGTGATGTGCTTAATCACTTTGGGTAGTAACTGGAACAGATAATCCCTTTGGAGATTAAGGAAGTGCTACGAAATCAGAATATGATCTTGCAATCCTTGATTACTTGACCAAGAGCCGTCAGCTCTGCTTTTTGCTGCTGCTGCTGAAAGATACAATGGCAGCTAGTGAGATTTTCTTGTGGACACTTCTGAAAACTTTGCTTGCCATCTGCGTCTTCATGCACTCACAGACTTTGCTTATTGTTGTCCAGAATGTGTGTGTTAATACAGGATTATGACTGTGAAAGCTTTATTTATTCTAACCTAAGTATATTTGTGTATGAGTGTGAATCAACTGGTTTTAATTTCTAAATAGGTAGAGGAAAAGTAGAGTACATCTATTCTTTTAAAAGCAGGAGAGTTTTCTTCTTCAGTGGTTTGGCTGGATGTCCTCTGCTTCTTTAGCCTGTCTTCTGAGGACGTATGGATTAAGGAAAGAGGAAAACCACTTCCAGCTGCTTGATGAGTGGTTTGGAACATCACTACCCCCTAATCCCTAATGATGATTGAAAGGTCGTTCTTCTTTTTTTTCTCCCATATCTGAAAATCCCTTAAAGATTCCTTAAATCAGAGAATCCTTTAAAGATTCCTTAAACGATAGCAGAATGCCTGTTTTTGGTTTTGCCAAGTTGTAGTGGCTTGTAATAGCTGTGATGTTCAGGACTCACCAACTCAGTAGCCCTTCACAGTTCCTCCATCCAAAATCCTTTGATCTACAGGTGAGAGCACAGCTCATTTCTCTGCCTTCATACACAGTGTTCTGACCGCTAGCCCACCTCAGTTCTTCAGCTACCTATGTGCTTTTCTGTCCTTTTCTTCTCAGTGCTGTGTTGCACCACCTTAGGAAAAGACATATCTTCAGTGCAGTTTTTGAGACCTTACATTGTAAAACTTCTGCTCCATTTACAGAAATGAGGAAATTGGTGGGAGATCACTGCTAAGCTCAGAAACAGGTTGTAGAAAATATTTCTTACGTAGACTTCAGCTGAGAATGAAGCACAGGTTACTGGACAGTGGAGTTTCATGGATGTTGAGCAAGTTTATGGCAGAGATAGATTGTTTTTTTGTTTGCTTACTTGCTTTTTTGTTTGCATGTTTGCTTGTTTGTTTTTCATTGAGCAGCTGCAGGTAAACTACATTGTTGTTTTGTACTGTTTTCTTATCGTTTGTGATAGCAGTATCTAGAACCGTTTGGAGACCCATCCTAATCCAATTATTGCAGAAATCCAAGAATCTGAACAAAAATAAAACAAGCCAAACAGTATTTTTCAACAGCTTATATTTGAGGAATGATTTTAGCATCTCAGGGCTAGAATGGCATACCAATAACCGGCTTGAACTGAAGAATGATGCTTTAACTGCTTTTAGTGAACAGCAGAAGCCTGAACTATCAAAGCATCTGTGCTGTTTTCCCCATAGGAGCATGTGCAACCACTGTTCACATGCTAAAATACATAATGCCCAAACTGGGTGAGCAATTTTTTAAGTTGCCTTCATACATATTTATAGAGTGAATGAGTTATGAGTGTCTGGCTTCTCTTTACACTTCATTGTTAAAATGTATGCCTATATGATCAGGTATCCATTACACTCTGCCATTTCACTGCTCAGCCACTTTCCCAGCGGATAATTTATTTATCCTTTTTGTCTGCTTGTTTATAAAACTAGTATAGAAAGGAATTTTATGTAAGAGAAAATGAGATTTTGGCTGGGGGAGGAAATATGGAGCATAAGAGAATAGCTAGAAACCCTGAAGGCTGAGAGGATGCTCTGTTTCAGTGGTGTTGTTACATCCTTCAGTGGTACATCAATTCTGTATTATGTCGGAAGCAACCCCTGCAGTTTCCCAGCCAGAGTGTCTTGTGAAGTCTCTGAGTCAGCAGATAAATGGAGACAAATTTGGGATTTGAGAGGATTCTTAGAAGAGACTCTTTTTTTTTTTTTCTTTTAAATTTACATCAAAAACCAGAGCTTCTTAAAAGCACTTTCTTGGTCTTGCTATATTTAATTCCTTTTGCTTTTATTCAAGTGCTATTTCCAGTTCTGTATGTTAAGGTTTTTATACCATCCTCGTCACTATTGTTTTCTGAGTGCTTCGAGTACTGTACAAAATGACATGACAAACATCTTTCACATGTTGCTCTTTCATCCTCTCCCCAGGGAAGAGTCTCGCCTGCAGTGCTGTGTATTTGTAAGACTTTTGTTGCTAGTTTTGTTTTTTTTTTAAATCTATATACATGTTGCTGTAAGTTTGTTGGAGCAGGGTGGTTCTAAAGAGAACCCTTTGTACTTGGAGCAGGAGGAGGTGAAGGTTTTGAGTTATCATCTAAATGCCTCCCATGTAAATCTGGGACAGGGTGGTAATACTCCGCTGCTTGCTCTCTGTTTTTTAAACCTGCGGATATTTTTGTGGGCTTTTACAAGGCATGCTAAGGGGTGACTGTGGGAAAGCTAAAACAAAAGAATCAGTTTTGCCTTTAGCTCAGAATGTGGTGGGGTAAGCGGTCATCCTAATTTATGTTTGTGATCTGCTTCCAGCTCCTGTGAAACCTCTATATGGGACAAATCTTGCTCACTGTGTTGCTTCCCTGCACAAGTGACAGGCAGGGGATGTTCACAGATGTGATTAGTCTTGAGCTCTGTGTTCACGTACGAGCTAGCACTATGGCAGTGGTACATTTTACAGGAATATCAAGGCAAGGAAATGAAGATAATCTTGGCCCTTCTGTGTATTGTACAGAGTGCAATGAAGTAATATGACAGGCAGTAGATTGAAACAAATATTCTTACCGTCATTGTTGCCTGGGCATTTCTGTTACAGTGACCAATTCAGATGGAGCCTAAGGCTGCAAAGTGACCTTAACTGGCAGAGAGAGCTCATTGAAAGTGACTTCTCAGGCATTTTAGGAAACTGGCTGCAAAAACTGCCTATTTGGTTCTGGCCAACTGCTCTTGATTAAGGCTTGAAAGACATGAAATTATTTGCTCAAGTCTGGGCTTAAGAAGGTACGGCAGTGGACAAATGTTTTTTCTCCTCCTTTAAAAAAGTACTGAATATCTATGGCTTGCCTTTAACAGAAGCTTTTTTTTCCTCATCTGACCAATTACATAGTTTTAGAACTAAATTTAAACTACTTTCTCTTTTCCACTGCATGTTTTTCCAAGGCCACGTAGAGTATACTATAATAACATTCATTCTTATGTTCAGAGTTGCAGAAGCACTGATTATAGACACGTGGATTTATCTGTGAATGTTCAGCCAAATCTGGACTTTGTTAGCTGACATTTTGGGGCATGTCTCATCTGAGAATTCATAGTTTTTTAGACTGGGTAGGACTACTGTCATCATACAACTGACCCCACATCATACCTGCTGTATAATTTTCATAGATAGGTTTCTTTTTCATGAAGGCTGTAACATTGTCTTTTTTTTTTTTTCCTTGCTCAAGGTTGTCTTTTAGAAATATGCTTCAGCTTGATTTAAGGTTCTTAAGGGCAAGTGATTCATGATAAGTGAAGTGTTCCCCAGTTAATTATTTAAACCCTTAAAAAAAACCAACTTTATTTCTAGTATAAGTTTCTAGCTTGATCTTCTAGTAGGTGAAGTTCATTAGGCATTTCACGCAAAATTGATCAACTCCCTAGTATCAAAAATCTCCTTGCATTCTGAGAAGATGACTAAATTACTTAACACCTGACCTTTATTCAGTGGTATTTGTTTTCCATATTTCCAGGTGTTTCTGTAGCTCCTTTAGAATAATTCTATTCTACCTCGAGTACTGTGTTCAGTTTTGGGCCCCTCACTACAAGAATGACATTGAGGCCCTGGGACAAGTCCAGAGAAGGGCAACGAAACTGATGAGGGTTCTGGAGCACAAGCCTTATGAGGAGCGGCTGAGGGAGCTGGGATTGTTTAGTCTGGAGAAGGGGAGGCTCAGGGGAGACCTCATTGCACTTTACAATTTCCTGAAGGGAGGTTGTGATGAAAAAGGGTCTGGCCTCTTCTCCCAGGCAAATAATAGGACCCAAGGAAATGGCCAGAAGTTGTACCAAAGGAGGTTTAGGTTGGACATTAGGAGAAAGTTTTTCTCTCAGAGGGTGGTCAGGCACTGGAATGGCTGCCCAGGGAGGTGGTGGAGTCGCCATCCCTGGCAGTGTTCAAGAGGTGCCTGGATGAGGAGCTACAAGATATGGTTTAGTAGCTTGTGGTACTAATAGGAATGGGAAGGCGGTTGGACTAGATGATCTTGCAGGTCGTTTCCAACCTTGTGATTCTGTGTGATTCCTAAATTATCAATGTCGTATGCGTAAAGTGTAGGCACCAAAATGAGAAACAGAGCTCTGGATGGTGGAAATCTGGACATTGTCTTATTACTTATGTGCTCTAGAATGTGCATGCATCATATAAAGTTACTTTTAAAATCATCTTGTAAGTATAACATGTGAAAGTAGCTATTCTGACAAATGCTGTGGGGAAAAAAGACAGAAGTCAAATATCTAACATTTCTTTGCAGTGAAAAAAAAATAAAATCCATATTAACCAGGAGTCTGTCCCCATCCAAGATCTTTGAAAACAGAATTATGTCATACTGAGTGGTGCCCTTTATCAGTAATCCAGTCATTAGTGGTGCCTTAAAAGTTGAAAGCAATGATAAAATGAATTTGTTGGATGGACTGCTCACTGGGTAAGGAATTGGCTGGATGGTCGCACTTGAGAGTTGCTTTCAACCTCTCAGTGTCCAAGTGGAGACCGGTGACAAGTGGCAATCCTCAAGGTCCCAACGCTGGGACCAGTGTTATTTAACATCTTTGTAGGTGCCATGGACAGTGGGATTGAGTGCACCCTCAGCAGGTTTGCAGATGACACCAAGGTGAGTGGTGCAGCTGACATTCTAGAGGGAAGGGATGTCATCCAGAGGGACCTGGACAGGCTTGAGAGTTGGGCCCATGCCAACCTCATGAAGTTCAACAAGGCCAAGTGCAAGTTCCTTCACCTGGATTGGGGCAGTCCCAAGCACAGATACAGGCTGGGTGGAGTATGGCTTGAGAGCAGCCCTGAGGAGAAGGATTTGGGAGTGTTGGTTGATGAACGATTCAACATGAGCTGGCAATGTGTGTTCGCAGCCCAGAAGATCAACCTTATCCTGGGTTACATCAAGACAAAGTATGACCAGCAGATCAAGGGAGGTGATTCTGCCCATCTACTCTGCTCTCATGAGACCCCACCTGGAGTACTGCGTCCAGTTCTGGAGCTCCCAAAACAAGAAGGACATGCAGTTGTTGGAGTGGGTCCATAGGAGGGCCATGAAGATGATCAGAGGGCTGGAGCACCTCCTCTATGAGGAAAGGCTGAAGAGAGCTGGGGCTTTTCAGCCTAGAGAAGAGAATACTCCAGGGGGACGTTATAGCAGCCTTACAGTACCTGAAGGGGGCCTACAGGAAAGCTGGGGAGGGACTTTTTATAAGGGCATGTAGTGACAAGATGAGGGGAAATGGTTTTAAACTGATAGAGGGTAGGTTTATACTAAATATTAAGAAGAAATTCTTTACTGTGAGATACTGGAACAGGTTGCCCAGCAAGGTTGTGGACGCCCCTTCCCTGGAAGCATTGAAGGCCAGGCTGGATGGGGCTTTGAGCAACCTGATCTAGAGGGAGGTGTCCCTGCCTATAGCAGGGGTTTGGAACTAGGTGATCTTTAAGGTCCCTTCCAACCCAAACCAGTCTGTGATTCTATGAATTTTGTGAGGCGCGGTAGGGAAGTGGGACAAAATGATGTTTGGAGAAAAAACAATTAATGAGTCGACAAGCTTAGGTAGGATTCCTAATTGCAGTTTCCCAGTTGTGATTTTGCGACAGTAGCAAAGCAGTTGGTTTCCCATGCTCCACTCAAACACCACAATTGCTAGAGAGGAAAAAAAACAACAGTCAAAATCGATTCTCTTCCCAGAAGGATGGAGTTAGTGTGGTAACAACCACTCAAATGAGGGGAATACAGCTCTCAGACTACTTAAGAAATCCTACTGTAGTTCTGACATTAGGCTGGTCGTTACTGAAACTTCAGCCTCGGCAGGTTAAGCTTGGTCTTAGCTAGACAGGGTGCTATGAGCTGCACTTTTCTGTAACAGAAGACAGTCTGATTGTCTAGGACATATGACAGTTTTTTTTAGGCACCAGCACCTGGGAGACAGTGCAGGATCTAATCTGATATCTGGTGTAGATACACCTTCTGGCTGGCCAAGAGAACTGGGTGGTTGACCATGCAGTGAGGAGGTTCAGACTGCCTTCCAGTGGCCAAACACATCAAGATCAGGTAATATGGAAAGGGACATGAAAGAGGCTAGTAGTTCAGGGGACAAGTATGTGGATCTGTCACTCACAGGGAATAAGAATGGGCAGCTGAGAGGCAATTATGTAGAACTGAAGCGATGCAGAAGGGAAAATTAGGTCAAATGAGAGGAGTGCTGAGAAGAATATACAGATCCCAGAGGGAGAGGTGCAAAGGGGTTGGTCACACACAGGGTGGCAGGAGATAGGAGCATGAACCTCAGTGCTGAAACCCCTAATGACCTGCTTGTTTGTCTGATTTGCATACTGCTGCCTTTGGCTTCATTTGCATGGCTTACATACCAAAAGATATGATTTGCTGGCGAAAGTTATTTAATCTATAAAAAGCAATTTAAGAAGCACACTATCAAGAAGGTGCTTAGGGCATGAATAATTATATGTTATATAGGAATACAGTGCCTTAGAATCATAAATAAGAGAAGTTTAGCAACATTATTTCAATTTGTAAAGTTTTTACTAGAAAGCATGTCAGTATAACAAGTAACATTTTAATGTCTTACCATGGTAGTAGTCAGCACAGTTTTTCTTCTGAGCAGTGAATGCAAACCATAAATAGCTAGGGCTTCAGATAGTGTTTTTCCCCCATCATTCTTAAGATAAAATGCTAAATTGCCTCAGCAGAGTCCTGCGAGAAAGTAGATTATTTTTTTTATTTCCCTGCTTTCACCTGAAAGTGTAGTTTGACAGTACTCTGTCTTGTAGTCTTGAGTTTACCAGTCTTTGAGATTGAAGCTTACAGCCCTAAATTCACCATCTGCATTGTAAAGGCAGAGAGTTAGGATCCTCAGTGTGCATGGTGTGAGATGATGCTGGTATCCTCAGCACATCCTCCTCATACCAAAACCTGCCCATTGCCTACATGTGTGATGCATGCATACAGCCACTGCTTAATGTAGATGTTTGGGATACAAGTGGTCTGCTCTGTCTTTTAAAAGATACCTAAAGAAGGGTGCCATTTACTTTGGTGTGTGTGTGTGCTTATGCACTTGCCTATGTAAATTGTAAGGTCCCTTGGCCAGGAAGTGGGAGGCATGGGTTGTAAATTCTCCTTTTATTTGCTGCCTTCTAGTTAAACATCCTCACCCTAGATGCCAGGCTAGCTTATATAGTGATAAAATACTCTACACAGTTACTTACGAAATTATATCATGTGAAGAACCAAAAGCTCCGCTTTCACTTATGTTCTTTTCTTTCATTTTGCCTTTAAAGAGTGAAATCTTTGGAGCTGAAATTATTTTCGGTAGCCATTTATCACATGTAAGGAGGGACATCATCCCAGTTGAGAGCGTTTTACTCAGAAACACTCTTTTGGGCAGTTAATAATTTGGTCTATGTATGAACTTACCAAAAACCTGAAGTCAAATGCCTAAGACTGTCCAACCAACTGGTTCTTGTAGGGCTTTTTTTTTTAGCATATCCCCTATAAAGTCTCTTGCTATAGTATGTTTAAGATAAATCTCTTTTTAAAAATATTAGAAAGGATTGCAAGACTTAATGGTAATTACTAAATATTACTTGCCTTACACAGTTGGAGTTTAAACATTCAGTAATTGTTTTTCGTTTGAGAAATGTCAGAATTACTGCTGGCTCCATTTATTTCTCATTCCATGATTTCCACGTGAACAAGGTCATGCCACCATTCACTTCACATCTGATTTTAAGGTCAAATGAAGAGTTAGACAGAACCTTGGTTACTGGTGGGCAAAAGTATTAGTAATTTTTCACATTCTTCTGGTCTTACATGAATTGCCATTACTAAATGAAGATATGATGAATCATAATCAGTTGGCATTTGATGTGGTCTGGTAGGAATGCTGAGAACTGGCTGGAGTGTTGAACTGAGCTTGATCTGGGACTGATATTTCTTTCTGAATTTGGTAAACAGTCTGGGACCAGCACCTGACTCCTATTAGCATTCCATACCTGGATTAAGACTTATAGTAAGCAGGTTGAGCAGGCTGTATATTTGCTATAGTTGAGTTTTTACATAAACAAAGCTCTAGAAATGGCACTAAAAGCCACTCTCTGTAGGAGGACAGTCACTGGTATGGCTGCTTTGTGAGCGTTCAGGGTAGAGAGATCGCTAGCATGTTTCAACACTGTTACCAGGCATGCCATGCTTGTGTAGATGATAGGGCTATAGCTAGTCATCTAGTTATTACTGCAGAATTGTTATTACTCCTCAAGCAACAAATTATTTTGATGCAGCACGAAGAATTATGGGCATTAGAGAAAGAATGGAAGATTTGTTTTCATTTTCAGCATCTCTGAGTTCTTTTCTGAGTCTGCCCTGTACTGCTTAGTGCACAGGCTTGTATTATGTCAAATCTTGGAATATAGTATCTCTCCCTGCAGGAAATGAGCAGCATAGAAAAAGCTTACACCTAAAATTTCAGGAAAATTGAAGCTTGCAGGAGAAAGTAATGTTTTGCACTGTAGACAGAAAAATAGTACATCAATAATTGACTGGATACTGAGATTTAGGTCCAGTTTCACGCCCGCTTTTTTTTTTTATGAGTAACATAGCTAAAAAAAACCCTGAACTAGCTTGAATGCTATGCTATAGCGCAGACTATGTTCACACCACACTGATTAAAGTCTGTCTGCTTAGACATTAAGCAGCTTAGGATACAGACTTTTTCTTCATACAGCACCTACCTGTATCAGGTCTTGATCTCAGGGGATTTTGTGTGGTATATTTCTTAATGATATGTGAATAGCAGCTCTACTTAGTAAAGCTCATTCCTTCCATGACTCCAGAAAATACTTTTTGCTGATGTCTTCTGTATATAGAACTGTGAACTGTTTAAAAATGAGCTCAGAAATTGCCCTGTGTGGATGTGGAGTGTCTCCATTTATTTTCTTTTCAAATGTATCTGGTAGGTTTAGTTCTGGTGATTTTTGTTTGTTTCCTCTTGGTTGTTTTTTTTTTCTCCCCTTCTGGCAGAATCTTTTTTTTTTTTTTTATGGTGTATACTCATTTTGGAAAGTTAATATAACCTTTCAAACTTCCAGCTTGTAATTCAGTAGTTGATTCTTGACTATATATCAGAAGTTACGTAAATGGTAATAGTGATAGGATGCTAAAAGGGTAATTATCTACACTATTTCAAATACTTTTTTCTAAGTGTCTCATTTATTAGCAGCACTTCAAAGCGTTCCTTTCGAAAGAAAAAATACATTTGCTCATAAAGACTTTTTCTACTCAAAAATGCCTATCAGATTTAGGTCCAGACAGTTATGCAGTGAATAAAAAAAACATAGTCCTGATCTGAACACTCATTTTAGTAAAGTCATGGGAGCTAGTGGTACATATCGTAATTCAGAACTGAGTCTTAATTAAAAGTTCTTGTATCCAAAAAATTATTTCCTGGATAGACAGAACTTCTGTGGAACTTAGCTGCTGCTGTTTTGTTTTCTAATATAACTTATTCATATAAAATCTTGATTTTACTTGAATATATTTTGAATAATTTTAAATAAGGACTGTACACTATATGTAAAATCTACTGATGTTCTTTTAGATATAAAAAAAAATGAGGCGGATGAAATTAGTTTGTCTATACTTAGGCACCCTCTGTGTTTTCCCCTTCGGTGAATGAGTCTCACGTTGTGTAAGCTGTGTGTAAGCAATCCCAGCTGCACTGTTTAGCACCTCCACGGAGTAAACACTTCTCTTCTTGTCCTGCCTTACAGTGGGCATCTCATCCCTGGACCCGTTGACCAGGAGCATCTAGAGCTGGGATGGCATGGGAAATTTGGCAGAGTTAAAACCTCGTTCTCACTCTTCTTATCTGTAATGACCTTTTCAGCTCCTGGCCAAGTGCTGAATTGGTTAAATTCAGCTGTTAAATGGCTGTTTCTAGCTTTTAGTTCTAGTAGTATTTGTTTAATTTGGAGAGTAGCGAAAAACGCTTGGAAGCAATAATTACAATAGAACGTATCTTAATTCTTCCGAGGGTTTTTTAGGTCTTTGTGTCTGGCAAAAAAAAAAAAGAAAAGAAAAGAAAAGAAATACTCTGTTAGTCCTAATGGATAAGCTTGATACACCAAGGAAAAGCTCAGGTTACAGAAAAATTCATATGAAGCAACATCTGTGCAACTGTAGTGGTGCCTCTGAGGGAAAAGAGGCAGTAGCGGTGAATGAACGAGTTGGCACGCTCTTTCTCTGACAGAGAGAAAATGTGTCTTTGTAGGTGTAAGGCACAGAAGTTTGCAATTAGTGGAAGTTACATGGACATAAGGATTTTTTAGCCTTGTGGGCAGACTAATTCCTCAGGTTTGTTTTTTGATTTGTTTTGTTTTCTTAGCATGGAAAGCCAAAATGTGAAGTTGTTTTGTGTATTTCAGTTTCTTTTTTCCTCTTGTAATATGAGAACAACCCGATACTCGGTAAAAGGAAAGTAAGCCATGTTGTGAAGAGAAATGCCCATTGCCTTAGATCCACATCGCAGAGGGTCCCCTGAGAGTTCTTGGTTTCTCAGAGCTTTATGGGGCTTGGCAGCTTTTAGTCTCTTATAGTGAAACTTATTGCAGTACAAAGCTATCCACTGAGGCACTGTGCTTAGGTTTCAAGAAATAGAGCTTCAAATTCTATGAAGTCTGTAAAATATGAAGATAATTTTTAGGAGTTCAAGGTGATGAAACAGCATCCAATTAGTTACTGTGTAAGCTGACTACATGAATGGTGTCTGGAGAGCATCCCCACTGCTCTCCCTGCACCTGCATTGCAGTAGTACTCACACATATACTTCTTGATTACTTTCCTGTAAAAATCCTCTTTAGGTCACTACTGAAAGCAGGATTCCAGGTGATCCAGGCAGTCGATAAAATTTGATTTGGTAGGTATTTTACTCCTAGATAAATATAAATAGTGGAAAAAAATAGAAAATGAATGATACAAAGAAAGAAACAAACAACAGAAGATGCTAACACATCTAAGTAAGTAAACGCAGCATGTGACCAATAGAATCTAGTTAAGAAAGAGTCCAGCTGTACAAGACAGAAGTGTTCCTTGTGATGAGAGATGAGCAATGCATATTGGGTGTGCTACTGATTTGGAGAACAGTCATTCTATTTTTGGACTGTTGCGACCAACTATCGCACAATACCTCCTCAGGAAGGCTGTTACAATGCTACCCATTATTTCAGCTATACTTAATATTCTACCAGCATTTCCTTGATAAATCTATTTCTAAAGGCTACAATGAGGTGGTAAATGTTCATTCAACAACAAAGACGGCCACAATTAACAATTTAAAAATTTTTGAAAGAGAAGCAGAAGTTCATGAAAACAGTAGTGGATTCTGGCACTTTTGTACAATAATTCAAAAAATATATGAGTAGTCCAGGGATGGGGCATGCCTCTGTTGTGGGTTTGTACAGAGCACAGAGCAACATCTCTGTCCACCCTCTTCTGTAAGAGAGCTGCAGAGGTGTCTTTAAGACCCAAAAGCTCTGATTATCCAAAATCTCTGATCCATTAGAAATTCCATCTGGAGTGCAATGAGTGATCTCTGAGGACCAGTTAGTGCCTTTCCATGTAACAAGTTGGCTGTTTAAATGACCAGATTTGCCTGGAAGAGCATGATTTCTGTGAGGCTGAACAGTCATACTGGTGCCATCAGCTCCCTCTCTCTCACCCCTTTAAATTCTCTGGTTGGTCTTCTTCAAGACCTCGTTTGTCACAGGCAGCCCCATGTCGACTGGTTCCAGAGGACGCCTGTATCTCTTCTTTATATGGGAACAGTACACATGGCATCATAACTTTGCCAAAGTCTCACTGTGTAATGAACTCATTGCCTAGGAGTGTTCCAACAGGTTGGTCACCAATGCAGTATTAAAGGCAGAAAAGCTGAAGAGACTTACACCATGGTTAGGTATAGCTGCCCTTGCTCCCAGATGAAACATCTACTTTGAGTAAAAAAAGTTTTAGACTTTCACTATTTTTGCCATTCAGTTCTTTCTTATATGCCAGGTCGACTATTGGGTGGAGAAAGACAACACTTAGCTTTCTGGAGAAACATAGAATCATAGAATTATGGAATCATAGAATGGCCTGGGATGAAAAGGACCACAATGATCATCTAGTTTCAACCCCCCTGCTATGTGCGGGGTCACCAACCACTAGAATTCCACTAGACATCTTGTATGTCCACATAGGTTCCAGCCTTCTCTAATCTCTTGTAAACTTGCACTACAGTGGGACATCCACTAGTCAAGATCATGCCACCAGTGTGAGAGACCAAGCTCATTCAAAAGACAGTGTCAGATCTTTCTTGGCATGGTCCCCGTCCTGTAGCAGGCAGCACTTATGCCTGAAACCCTCCAGCATGTGCTCTTTGCACTGGGACAGCCAGTCCTCCTCTTCCTCCTTCTGCCAGCAGGCCCCAGCTCAGAGGCAGATAAGACTCAACTGTTCGTCCTCAGGCCATCACCATTTGAGACCTGGTTATGAGCCCTCTGACTGAATTGCACGTTATCTCCAGCTGATGTGAAAGAGGGCATGTTCCAGGCACACAGCCCAGACCTTGGAGAAGAGAGTTCTTCCTTCCTCCTTCTGGACAGCAAGCAGGATTTGGACATTGGTGAGTCTGTTCTGGGGTCTGAGTTTGGGAGAGGGGAGATATATTGGGGTACCACTGGATAATTTTAAAGGGAACTGGTCTGAAGCGGTAATCATGTAAAGCAAGGCAGGGACAAGGACAAGCTCAGATCAGAGGAGTGGGTCATTTGCTTGATCAGGACGTAGCAGTTTACAAATTTCAGACTATCTTGAAAAAAAATGCATGCTCAGCTATTACCTGTGCGACAGTCTGACACATCTCTGGTCAGGACAGTCAGGTTGGGGTGACAGCCTTGTCCCTCTCTTTCTTCCCAGAGTCATCAGACAAAATGGCTTGGAGTGTGTCCTGCTACCTGTCCAGCAGAAGTTGTGGCTGCAGAGAGCACACCAACTGTGTACAGATCTCCTGGCTCCAACAGTCCTGTACAAGTGCCACTAGGCCATAACAAAGCACACTAAGAGAGAGGATGGGCAGGAAGCATAGCTGCAGCAGAACTGTGTCAAGCAGAGGTTTGGTACATTTGAGAGCATCTGAGGTAGAAGAACGATGTGGCACATGAGGAGTTCCACGTACTTATGACTCCAGACACTAAAGCTTGACTGCCATGTTCCTGGGAAACTTTATAACCCCCTATCATATGGAGACAGCCAGTCATCCCACATAATTTCCAAGCACAAGTACTTACAGGACCTGATATGCAGGCTAGCTTTATGAGCTTTTGTATTCTTAAGCCTAGGAATTCTACTCAGAAGGCTGCATCAAAGGGCAATGCAGCTTTGGAAGGGGTGCCTCCAGACTTCTTGAAACCAGTAGTGGAATGGTCATAGCTCTTGATGGGACTGAAGGTCACAGTATTCTCTATTTTGTTTATGTTTTATTTTTGTTGTATTTGATCTTGACATTTGCAGGATGAGATACCTGGTCACAGTCTGATAATTCTAATTAAGATTAAATATTTTGTAATGTAATCAGTAAGTGGCCATAGAAAACTAGAAATCTTCATATTTTGCTGAGTACATTTCAACAGACATATGCTGGTGCTAAATGGATACTATTTATTAGGTTGTCCTTGAGAACATTGAATATTTTTGTTCTTTTTCTCTCCATAGTCAGCCAGAGCAATAGAGAGCAAGGAAGACACCTTTGGGGCATGTAATTTGTTTGAACTTGAGGCCTTGCTCCCTAAAAATGGCCAGTTTCCCAGTCTTGTGTGGCAGCACTATCTTGACCTGATGTGGTCCCACTAAATAAGGGTAATGAAAATTTGTGTATGGGGCAATTCTGCTTGTGGACTCTGAGTATCTGTTGAATTCAACGAGAACAGCTGTCCTCTATTTAAATGTGTTTTCTTTTTGCTTGTCAGTGTCCCATTGTGGTAGATAATCCACGGTGTTAAATACTGGTTGTCTGTCAGGTCTATGCCTTGCCAATATCTTTTCTATATTAGGTAATACAGTTGCCCTGCACTTGTCAAACCGGAAAACAAATGTGGTAATGAATAAAGTAATTTTTGCACTGTACAGTATGTGACTGTTCTCTGTACTTGGTGTCCTTTGGAAAGACTCTTAGCTTTATATTTGCCTTAGCCATCCCGTGGAGCTTAAATTCCACTTGTTCCAGGGCTGGGAGACAGTCTGAGGATGAACTGTTAGTTTCTTATAGAAAAAGGAAGAGAAAAATGGGGAATTTGGCATGAGCTGGGAGGACCTGATTCAACAGCAAATCTGCTGTACTGAAAAAAGTAGCAAATGTTGGCATACATGTGACTGGTATTTTTTTCCAGGCAAACTTGAGGACTTGGCAGGCACGTGGGACATGTGCTGCTGTTCCTTATGTTGAGCGCTGAGGAGTTCTATAGTTCCCAATGGATGGAGCTCAAACAAGATTGTTATTTTCTTGCATTAAAAAATTGCTTTTGATGAACAGATAGGGAACTTTGGCATGGGATAACTCTTATAAAAAAGCTACTTGCTGTCCATTTTCGTGTCAGTTAGAGTGAAAGCAGTCTGTTGTCTGCAGGTCTTCTTCAAGCAGCGATAGTCTGTATCTGACAGAAAGATGAATGTGAAGAAACAGTGGAAGAACTGTTGAAAAGAAAAAAAATGAGTTTGAAAGGATTGGAAAAAGAAGGGAGACTGAAGCTGCAAAATAAAGCTGATGCATCATGCTGGCAGAGGGAGATCTTGATAGCAGAGGGAAGGCTTTGCAGTTCATCCTTGTTTCCAGGTGCTGTGTTACTTGGGTTGTATCCAGGGTTGTTGCTGGGCAAAGACTAGAGAACTTCTCCACTCATATATTGGGAGCTGCTGCTGCTGTGGCAGCAATATGGTACCAGTGTATACCAAGAAGTCTTTTGCTGGAGTTCTGAACATCTGTGAGGTACACAGGGTTTTACCTATGCTCACTAGTGTGACTTGGCTTCTGCACATCTTCAGTGGGGACTATAATAAGTACAGCAATGGCCTTGCAAGCATTATGAATTCACTGACAGTCAAAGAGTTTAGAAGCCCCTAAAATGAACCCAATACCTGTCACTGCAACAGATGATTGTAGCATTCAATTTTAGAGAATTTTAGAGAATTAGGTGAGTAGTGGGTTTCATTACCTTTTCTGTGGCAAATTCCTTAAGGTAAAGTGATTTACCCAAGATCACACAGAGCACTGCTCCACCTGTGTTTTGAGTTTGGAAGCTGTGTATGACTTGCATGTCTGGTGGGGATAAATGAAACCCTGCGCTGCCCTTGGAGAGAGAAGTGTGGATTCTGCTTTGGGGATTTGGTATGTGGCTTAGTCACGAGTCTCTAGATTTTAAGAACTGTCATGAGGTGCATACAGCCAAAATGCAGCCCAGAAGAACTTCAGCTGGTAGAGGGGATGTGAACTTAACACTCTTAAAATGTTCAGTTAGACCTAGCTCTTCCAGTTTCTGCTTGATTGCCTTAAGCATTACTTTATGTTAAATATTTAATAGTCACCGATATATTAAAGATGGGTAGAGGCCAAGTTTCTTCTTTTGAAAGAAAGCAGCACTTGTCTTTTCAGCATGGTACCTTTGAGGCACAGTAGGCATCCTTAGAGCAAACTAACAGATTAGACCTCTGTAGGGAAGTAAGCATGAGAGTCTGAATTATTGCTAGCATAGGCACTAAGTTAAATCTCTGCAGGAAATTTTACCTAAGGTAGACTCAGAGACAAAATTTCTATCAATTTAGCATCTCACTGCACAGTCACCACGATCCTATCAGATGCTGAGTGCTTCTGCATTCCTTTGCTGTCAGTGGGAGAAGAGTTACTCCTCTGTGTTGAATCAATGTTGTTCGTGCTCATCCGCTCCAAATTTCTGTTGTAACGTGTCTTCCTTTCTGAAAGGTTGCTTAATATGGCAATTCCTGTTACTAATCCAGTGACTTTAAACAAACACCAGGCAACCACTGTGGGTTTTCTCCAGGGAGAAAACAACAATAACATTGACAAAGTTTGGTGGCATATTTTTTTTCCTCACTGATTATTTATTTCTGAATATACCTGTTAATTTATATAGACACAGAACCTCCATTAAATGCATTTTTTGTTAAATTTTGAATTTTGTTTTTGAACCCGTGACAAATATTGTAAACAAGCAGTAACTAGCAGTGCTTTCATGTGCCTTGAACTTGAACAAGAACGCTATTTGCATTACTGCATGTATTTTGTGGCCTTTTGGAATTAAACAGAGAAGACAGCCTTTCAGGAAGTCTTAATGCCTTTCCATATGGCAACAGTGGCTTGTTGTGCACATGAAGTTTAATTTCTTCTCAGCTATGAGACTTCTTAGTTTCTAGTCTATGTTGTGTTCCTCTTATTTTTTAAAGGAGTAGAATGAAACTGATGTAAAAGGCGCAGTTCATTAACTCCTATTTGTGTGAAACTCCCTGCAGATATATTTTTTTTATTAGAACAATGGAACTTAATGTATTTAAATGTCTGGAATTTCTTTTATTCAGTGGGATAAGTTTTAATATAATTATTCGGTAACAGGAGAAAAAATTGCTGTATGAAATTGAAGAATTTGCTGGAAGGCATGTTTGTGTCTTTAGAGTAATAATATAAACTAACTATAGATTGATACAGTATAAGAGTTACAGAATATGAAACAGAATAATACTGTTAGAAACACTTTTTCTCTCTGGTAGGCACGATTAGCTAGATTGTATCTGGTCTATAAATTAAATTAGAAATTAATAATCAGCACTGTGGTTGTCTGAACTGCAAGGTTAAGTTTAAAAACTCACCTGAGGTTTACTTAATCTGAATTTGATTAGTATCACACCTTTTTTTATGTCAAGAGATTTGAATTCCTTAACCTTAAAGAAGAGGCTGGGGTTCAGATGCTGGGATCGAAAGTAAAATCCTGTAGACTAAAGTCCTTGGAGGATAAATCTCACCAACCCAGACAGCAATCCAGCAAATTTACTTTCCAGGACTGCACAACACAGTAAGCATCTCTTTTTTTAGCCTGAAAGCTTCCTGGTTTTCTGTTATGAGGAGATAAGTGCTTATGTTCTGCCTACACAGTATTTGCTATTGGGTTTAGGCGGGGAATAATTTATACCTCAGCTGAGTCCTCTAAGAAACCCCAGGCAGCTAGAAATTGAAATGACTGTTTCAGGCTGAATGACTGACCGTCCTCCCATGCTGTCTAAAGACCATCCAAAACACTCAGCCCCTGTGACACATACAGGTAAGGGCTGTATGAAGGCTGATGCCATTGTCGATTGGCATTTCTTCTAGTGATTCCCTAAATATAGCTTTTGATGGAGTGATATTAGCCATGAAGGGAATCTCTCTCTCCATGCTGGGAATCCCTATCTTTCCACACTGCTCTTCTTGAAGCACGGAGGTTTCACCAGAAGTGAAATGAGTACAGCGTTTCCACAGCCAGGATGAACATTCAGGCATACACATCCTTTGGGTTAGAACTGTCTGTTGAGAAGGGAGGCAATATGAAACAGAACTATTTTTGCCTTTTTCTCTGTTTTTCAACAATATCCCTTAGAATATGTGCAAAATCAAAGTGTGAACAAACCAATGGACTCACCGCTCTGTATTGTTAATGATTTGCCTCTGTGTACAACATACCACAATCCCTCATAATTCAGCTGAATTTTGTATTTTGCTAGTGCTTCATGCCCTGCACTATGACTTTTAAGTTACTGCCATGATTATAAGCATTGAACTAGTTCCTGAGGAAGGACAGTGCCACAGCACTTTGATACCAAGAGTTGAGCTTCATCTGTACAGCCCATATTAATGCAAAAAAATCCCTTCCATTAATTAGTAACATCAAGCTCTTTAATATATACTTAACATAAGAAGTGTTATCAGATCTCTCTCTCACAAGGCATGGAGAAGACCTTGCTTTTGTCAGTCTGCTGGCAAATGTTCTTAATAAAACCCAGTGACTCCAGCTCTTAGTCTGGTGGAACATGTATATGATGCTAACTAAAACAGCAGGGATCTGGACCATTATTGTTGCTACAGTTGAAAATTAGAAAGGTTTGATCCAGTTGAGCAGTGTTCTTAAGGTGCTGAGCAGCCTTAGCTTCCAGGAACTTTAATGAAATAGAAAGCAGGGAGTGAACTAAATTGATCTGGCATGAATTAAGATACCCCATAAACCACTTAGCAGAGTAAAACGGAGTGATGTTTGAGCAGTCAGACATCACTGTGTAAGATACTGCTCTAACTCTCAACAGGAAAGTTATGTCTGGGGTAGTACATGATTATTTCTTGCTTGATGGATGAGTAACTTGCAGAACGATGAAATAAGTGGTGAAAAAGGCCTTAACTTGAATCAGTTTTAGAAAACTTATATTTTTTTTGATGAGCAACATGCATTATTTAGTTAATTGCTACTTTAGTCCTTTTTATAGATACTAATTATGGTAGTTTGAAAAATGTATTGAAGAGAAATATATATCCTGTTCATCATAGAGTGCCATGTGCGCTCTAGCATGAGAAGATGGGAACAAATACTCCTTTTCAGGTCAGAAGCTACTTTGAGAATTCTGCAGCTGTTGAAACAAGGTGATTTCTTTCTGAGAAAAACACGATCTGTACCAAGTCAATGAGAGCGATGTAGGAGCTTTGACTCATGATTATGTAGCAAATAGCTTCAGCACTTTAAGGTGCTATCAGCCCTGTAATAGAGATGTCAGAGGAAGTACATATGCTCACATCTTCAGTTGTGCTAGTAAGAAGCTGATGTTGTAGCTCAAGCCAACTTTTATCAATGTGCTGCAGGTACCTGGAGAGAAACAGTATTATAATGGAGTTGAATCAGTTCAGACAAGATAGAAGGAGGGCTAAGACATCTTCTGCAGTAGATTTTAGGCTTTGGATCTCCATCTCAGAAGAGGTCAGAAAGCCCATCTAAATTTAGGAAAAAGATGTGCAATATTTGGCAGTAATACTCCTATAAATTTGGCAGTACATGTACATCCTAATGCAGAGTCCAAGGAACAGGAAAATGGGTTTCTTTTCTAATGATTGCCATACTGTTCATCATTTGTGTACATGCTTCATCATTGAGAATGTGAGTTAGCGTCTGGATCATACCAGCTTTTCACTTAGGCATGAACACAAACGTCTGCAGAAGTTTGTGCATGCTTTGTACACCGGAGTGACTCCTGCTTGCTTCCCTCATGTTTCTGAAGCTATCCTTTGTTGTTGGGTTTAGGCAGCAGCTCTGAAAACAATGTCTGTGTAAACCTAGGACTTCCTTCCAGCTAACCAGCCTTCCAGGCTTACATAGAACTTGTAAGAGTGTGGACAAACGTGCTTGGAACATAACATCACTAATGGTCCAAAGACAGCCTGGAGGTAACAAGCAGGAGCTATTCTTCATGACTGCTTATCCACAGCTGTATAGTCACAGTCAGGGACTCGAAGAGGAAACACTCATTTTTTTTATTACTTCCCTGAATTTTCTACCAGTTCCTAAGGAGTTATAGCTGTACCTGCAACAGGTGAAGCAATTTGTCTCTTCAGAAGCTGAACCACTTAGCAAAATAATCTCTGACATATTTTTGTTGAGTTGTGCTTTTTATGGGCAAAGAGATTATAAATTCTTATTCAAAGAATAATCATGTAGAAATGGGGATTACATTGGAGACAATACGTCCAAAATTTTGCATGCTCAACAGTGATAAATTATACCACTTAACGAATCAGGAGCTCAGTGAAGCAGTGTTTTCAGAGGATGCCTAGAACTAGAGAGTTCTATAAAGTAATGGAAACATGTAGTAACTGGATTTCTCAAAGAGTAAAACAATTACAAATGAATGTGTTTTAAAGAACAAGAGGATATAGGGCATTTTATGTATCTAGTCCATTCTTTTCCCGTGAGACAAGTATTTCTCTGAGTAAACGAGAAAATTATCTGATTATAGTCACTAAAATAATCCATATGATTTTATTCATCATATAATATGTCAAGAGGAGATGCATTGCACCCATTGCTTCTAATATTGGCAGGACTAGAAAGGAGACTGCATTACAGACAGAAGAATGCTATGTCTGAGCCTAAAGCCTTTTCACACAGTAGAAAAGAGAGCAGAAGCTATTGGTAGTGTTTCCCACATATTTTATGGTTTTGTTGAGAGCCTCTGATGGAATTCATATGAGCTTTAAAAAAAATTGGTGATGTGGGCTTAGCTATTTGCCTCAAAAGCAGAATTTCTTGACAGTTCTTGTCCTCTGTGCCCTCACCAGGTATTAAAAATTAAGGTAATGCTTCAGCTGAATCTCCTGGACCTTTGTATACCTTTGGGAGTTCCACAACAGCAAAGATAAAGTCAGTGGAAAAACAACAAAACAGAACAAGCAACTTTGGCTGAGGAATCGGGTTCTCTGCCTCTGAGAAGAGGGAAAACTTTTCACTTTGCTTCATTGCCACAACTGGAAGCAAAATCCTTGCAGTAGCAGCTGGCAGCTGCTCTGAAGTCTGTGCTTTGTCTTCAACAATATTCTTGTCAGGAACACAAAACTCCAGAAGTCTGTCAAGTCCTCAAGACTGCAGGTTGGGACTCCTTACCTTTCGCAGTTTTCTCCAGAACTCCTTGGACCAGCAAAATCTCTTAACTCATTTTCTGCTCTGTATAATGATCACAAAGCTGATTTTTTGCCTCTGAAGCTTTGTCCGAAGACAGAATTTTGCTATCATTATTAAGTCATAGTCAGTTCCCAGTGTTCCTTATAAGACAAACCCATTATCACAAACCCAGAAGCTACAAAAATTCCAGACTTTTCTTCAGATCCGGGATAGCTGTTCTGTCGTCTCCAGTTGTCACAGCAGTCACTGCAGTAGTCGCAGTTGTGGCATCAGTAATGCTGAACAAAAGGGTACCACACACACACACAAAGACCCTGTGGATCTTCCTGGTGCAGTCATCTGTTATTGATGGCTTATCTCCAAAGCAGCACATGTGGGGCCTGAACAGTGTCTTATCCCATATCCACCCTCATCTGCAGAAGTCAGCTGTGTTGTTATGTGCCCAGCCTCAGCTCTGGTTCTTCATTGATTAGCCCTTCTTCCAAGATTCAACAGAAAGACACAGAGCTAGGAAAGAAAATTGTACCAAAAAATACAGGGTTTACTTGCTTTTTTTTAACTTTCCTCTGCAAATACATCTGGAAAATTCAAAACTGAGACAGCAGAACCTGTGGTGAACAGACACGTGCAAAATAACTCCACAGCTTCACTGTCTTTATGAAATTCAGCTATGCCATTGAAACTCCCCAACTTGTGAGAGCTGAAAACACAGATCTAAGATGAGCTACATAGATGAGATAGAACTCAGTATACAAACAAATGAAGCTGTCTCAGAACTTCGTTCTTTTTCTCATTTTCAACTTTCTTTCTGACGTAGTACGTAAGCAAAGGGAATACTGGGTGGAAACAACCCACCTGGATCAGCATAAGCAGGCACATGGAGTGATGTTCTTCTGTGGACCTGGGCCTTTCTGTAAATGCTAGAAGAAACTGAAGAGAGAAAGAAAATAGTTAAGATTAAAAAAAAACATGATTAAATTATAGTAAAAATATGGTTAGAATGAACAGAATTCGGTTTCTTACTTTTTTCCTCCCTACAGCTACAGTTCATTAAGCTCTGACGAAAGCTCTCCAGTTATCAGGGCACTCACTTCTTCTGGTGAGGTGAATTTGAAAAGCAAGTAGTAATTGTTTCCCGTGTTTTACTGTCAAACAGTTCAACAGTAGCAGCACTTGAGTTAGTTGCCAGTGCATACACTTCATCTCCTGTTTTTGGATTAGGAACTGGCAGTGTGGAACTGGCTTTACAGCCTTCACACACCAGGTTTTGTATAAGAGATTTTTCTTGTTTCATATTTTATTTTATTATTATTATTTTTTTTAAGCTTCGGAGGCCTGATGGCTGGACTTGATGTTCTTTGAAGGGCTTTTCCAACCTGATCATTCTTTTATTTTTTTTTGCAGAAAACTACCAGCAATATCTAGTGATGTTTTAGCTTTGAATTTTCAAAGTATGAAGTATACATGAGGAAGTATTAATTGTCATGGATCTCTAGGGCGGTTTTCTGCTCATATATAAATAAAGCGTCTCAGTTTTATACAAATAGTCAAAGGCATATAAATTTCAAATTAGTAAGGTTATTTTCATAAAAGCTTATATGTGTATCTCTGTCCTCCCCATCTGCAGTGGTGTTTCTCTCCTATTTTAATCTCCCTATTATCTACTGCTTGAATCTCATCCATAGTTTATAAGGACAAAATGGTTCAGCAGGTAGGTGTTAATCCAGATCTGGACTCAGGATGAAGTATGATCATATTTTCTCTTGTAGCCTCTGTACAGTTCCAGATACTTAGATCCTTATTCTTTTTACTTATCTTTATCTAAATTACTGAGTGAGGGAGACTGGTGACCCATTGCTCCCTCCCTTAATCAATGGCCATAGATAAGTGTTTGCAGAGGTTGAGCCCACTCAATATCTGGAAGCTGTCTTCTCTTTTCATCTTCACTGTTCTTCTAAATATTCATCTGATACAAGAGTTCTGGTTTACCCGACTAAGGGCAGGGGAAAAATCACAAAACAAACCAAAACCAAAAACAAGAAGAGTCTTTAAAAGAGTGGGAGAATTCATAAAAGCTAGTCTACCATGCATTTTTCTCTTGTATTTCGATTACAGTGTGATTACTAAGGTAAAAGTTTTAATTAAAACTTTTTTTTGGTAGTCTAGGTATTTAAAATGGCTTCCACTCATGTGCTTTTGAATATGACATTAATTGGGATTATGCTTTTTGTCTTGAGTGACCAGCCTTTCAGTGTCTCAGAGACTTTCCCCCTCCTTTAAATTTCATTAAAATTAATCAGTGGGCTGAAAGATGTTTGAAAAGGCTTGATGGATAGTTGGAAAAAAACATGCTTGCTTAGGATCCGTCTCATTAGTCAGGTATATGACAGAGTAAAGAGTTCATTACTGCAGAGCTCAGTACAATCTACTCCAAATCTGGAAAGCGTTCAGTTTTCAATTTTTAATGAAAATTTTGAGCAGCTTGAGATTTCCTGGTCACTGCTGTGTTCTTTAGACATAAAAACACCAGAAAGTAGAAGTTGATGGAACCAGTTTCACAGTGGGTGGGGAGAAACCACATCATCCTTCTTCACCCCTCCACACTGTTGAATTTGATATTAGTGAGATGTTCAGGTCCATGGGCCGCAATTTTCTACGCTCTAATCTCAAATCCAGGGGCTTGCTCAGGGTTTTCCAAGGGAAGTACTGAAGGAATCTTCCAAAGTGTATGGGACTGTAGCACAAGAAGAAAGGTTTGCCAATGCCCATGTTAATTCAATATTGCACTTTGGTATCATCTGATGTCTAACAAATAAAAAAACCTGATGATATTTCTGTGGTTACTGAACTAAATCTGGCTAGCATACTGTATTAATCTAGATGAAACGAAGTACTCTCAGAATGTCCATCATTATAAGAATGATGATTCAATTAAAATAATGCATTTCAGCTCAGAGCTCTTCACAAGCCACAGAGAAGCACAGAAATGTGGGCCTCACTAACATGGAGAGAGGTTAGTGGTTGTATGAAAACATGGTGCACAGCAATAGGAAGAATACAAAATGCATGGAAGCATCTCTCAATTCGAAACGAAGTTATACTGGTAGGAAGTTTGCTTTAGGTTCCTTTTGCCATTTGATCTCCTGCTTTCAGATTGCTCCCAAGTAAAAAAACAAATTCCAGAAATATCCTCTTCTAGATTTGCCCTCATTTCTGTGATACTGACCTCTTATTTAATAGTGGTTTTCTTCAGCACTTTCGAATTTACTATTCTTGCTTTTAAGATAGTGATATTATCAGTTGCTAAACTGATGATATGAGTTTGCATAAATTGAAATATGGTCTTGTGTATTTAAAGTATTTAAAATATTTCTAATATTTATGTTTGACCCTTTGATCTCAGTTTAAAAGCTCCATGAAAAGTCTGACTGCAGTTCTGATGCTTTTCTACTGTAACACTGAATAACTGCGAGAGTGTTCTAAATTTGAGATGCTTTTATTGTTCATACTTTTCTAGTCATGCTTGATGTACTTAAGCAATGAAGTGGTAAACTACTGCCCAGAGTTTTGGGGATTTGTGCAGAGAAATACAAATTTACTCTTAAATTTTGCTGGTAGAGACTATTTGGAATACTTACAACACCTAGTGCAGAATGTGATTGCAAACAGGCATGGGTGACTTCAGTCTTTTTTCTTTTTGATGCTTACCTGGCATTATTGGATTTAACCTGACCAGATGTAGTATGTTGACATATGCACTGTATGACATACGAAGTTAAAACCAGTTCCATTTTAGGCCTTGAACAACTGATACTTGTTTAAGTAGAAAATAAGAGCAATGTAGCATAGCCTGTCAGAGAACACAGTGTAAGCCATTTATGAGTAAAACCTTGAAATTCTACTTGCTTTCATCACCTATTTTATGAAACCAAAAAGTGAAAACAATTTTAAGTACTGGAAAGGATATTTTAAAGGTTGTTTCAATATGTGCAATATTTTCTAATTTGATAATAGATATTTTGATTTGTAATCTAAATGACCTTCATCAACTTGAAAGAATTTCAGATTGGACACTTTGTGAAATTGTCTCCATTAGAAATTTTACACATCATTTAAATCTATGTGAAGAAATACAGCATCACCAGAATTTAGCAGTGTAGTCTGGCCAACTAGATTGTGTCTGTCTCACCTTGTACTGTATTTCTCAACCTTTTCAGCCCAGTGACCTTTACTTAAAGCAAAGAATTTTCACGCTCCTATTTGATTTACTATTAAAGTGAAAACAACAAAAAAAAAAGCTGAAATATTAATGGAAATAAGTGTATGTAATTTATTGGTGTGTCTGTGTTTTAAAAAGTTAATGCTTAACATTCAGCCTTGAAGGTTAAAAGCTTTGGGGAATAAGCTTTGCTATTCTTTGTATTTGATTTAAACATCTATCACCTTGCAGCCTTTCTTAATTACCTTCATGAACCCATGTGGACTCCAGAAAACCTCTGAAGTTCATGAATTCTCTAGCAACTGTCCAGTATTTGTTCAAAATAATATACCATGTAGATGGAAAGCATTAAATGTTGAATGCTACATCTTTACAACAAAGTCTGCTAAAGGGATGCAGAAACTGCCAGAAACCTAGGCTAGTATCCAAAAAGAAGTCAATAAATTGCTCCCAAGAACTGCATCTTAATGACAGTCAGTGGATAGCAGAACTTTCTGTTTTATGAGCACTTGGTGCAAAAAATGTAGTTTTAAAATCAAAATTTAATAAAAAATTCATCGTATCCCTACAAGATTGGATGCTATTGCCTCTGTAGATGGGAAAATTATTCAAGATCCAGAGGTGTTTTCCCACACATGGTGCAATACACCTGTTTCTGCTACATGGTCAGCACAGGGCTGCAGATTATTTCCCCCTCATACCATTTAAAATCCAAGAGCTGCGGCTCTAGAACTGCAAAAAGGTTTGCACGTATAATAGTTTGCACATTGCTTATGTTTTTTGAGGGTCAGTGAGAAAAGATTGTCTTCAAGTCCATGCTTCCTTTCATCCTCTCTCACTTTCCTGGCACATTTGTCTGGTCTCTAGCTGTTGAGAACAGAACCACTACGAGAATGGCCTTTTCTCTGTGTGTTAACAGTGCACTTGCCAATCCTTTGAATACAGATGGAGATTGTTCCTTCTCCCTTCATCATCTGTATAGATTGTGAAATATGCTGCTTGTTGATAAGCACACTGGTAAATTCCAGCACTAGAGATTCAAACTTTATTCAACAAGGAATAATGCTAATAGATAAATGCTTCCTTACCATGTTGCAGCATAAGACAAAGATAGCTAGCATTACACAAATGAGGACAAAGAGAAGGAACTTTGCTATTTTATGTGGCTGCTCAAATTACTAAGAGACAAAAACTCTTTAAAGGAAAATTATTTTTTCTAGTTTTGAGTCAATAAGTATGACCAAAAGAGACACTTTTCAAGTAATAAATCTTTAGAGCTCAACATAAAACCTCAGAAAAAGCAGTTTATACTATTGGTTTCAACCATAATTCTCTTTCTGTATGTGCAAATCAATGTAAGCTTAATACATAATTCATGTATGTTAGTAAATTTATTTATTTTGATAGCATGTAAAAATATTGTCTAAACAGAAAGAGATGTGAAAGCACAGCTATTCGGTAGGATCGTAAGATAGGATTCATTGTCTTCAGGTGTATGCTGGATGTTGTCAATAGATGATTTAATATAATTTGGCTCTATCACCAGTGTCACACAAAATTTAAAAGTCATTAGCTAGTTAAAAGGCAGAGATGGTCTTATTTAGAGCTCTGCCTATTGTCCTATCTCTGAAATGATGGGAAGAAAAGCCTGCGGACTTTAAAGCCTTCTTTATGTTGAAGGATGCTGTTTAAAACTGTTAATTCAAAGCTGAGAAATTCTTCATTGGCCATGGGATTTTGTGATGATATAAAAGGGAGCAACTTTGTAATTTCATTTCAATTCCTTCTCTCTTTGTTTTCCCAGCAACACGTTCAGCCTTCTTCATATGAAGGAGGCTGCCTACCAAAGTGGTATACCAATAGTTCATTTGCCACAAGGCAGCAAACTCTTTGGATACTGGCTGAGGAAGAGGAAGATTGCACAGAATTTTTATTTATTTAAGCATGAGAGGGGGAGATTTTTTCTTTAGAAGATTCTCTAGGAAGAATTATATAAGCAGGCAAATGGTTGGGTCAGCCACCTCTTGTGGTAGCTCTGGGCAAGATTACATACATTTTAATGCTCCCCTAAATTGTTGTTAACTTCTCACATTTGTTTCATTGTCTTGCATGTAATGTCTTTTGTGATGTAAGGTGCATTAATTTCCATTTAACAAATTATAAGATTGTGGGTTTATTTATTTATTTTTGGGGTTAGGATTTTTGTTACAGTCTCATTGCTCTGAGGTATTTTTAATGCAGTTTGTCAGATGTGGTGAGGTAGTTTTTATTTATTAAAGAAGTTGTTTGCCTACAAAAGATGCAGTATCGTGAAACAGGTCAATTTCCTGCAAAGCAACAACTCATTGTATCCAGAAGTTGCTGTCTGAGCTGAAAATACAGAAGTCAACATTATTTAATGCTGTTTTGATCTCCATGACATTGTTGGCTGTAACTTCTTATCCCAGTAGTGTTGTCATTGAGGGTACGGGAATGACCTCCTGGAGAATTTCCAAATAGACTTGTATTTGTGATTCATTATTCATTAAAGGAGACGATCTATGCAGTGTTTTTAGGGTAGTCTAGTATTGTGTGCTGCCTCATCCCTTGTTCTCTTTTCTGTTGATAAGAAATAGAGGCTGAGTTTTCAGGCATAGAAGGGCAGCTTGTCTAAAACAAAAGGTAAGAATATGACTGAAAAACTGTAAGGCCCTGTTTTAAAATGAAAATTTAGCTTTACACAGAATTAGTGTAGCTAACAAAACACAACCCAAATACCTGAGGTCATGTCCCCAGCACACATATGCTCTTATTGCTGCTCCCTTCACTTTGGCAGCTAGGCAGCGGCCAGGTGATAAATCATAGTGCCATACTTAAGAACTAGCAAAAAGGCTCTCACATACCTCCACTTCCACCAAACAAAAAATGGAACTTATTAAACAAATTTCTCCATTAGCCCCTTTTTGAGACTGATTACATTTAGAAACTTCCAACAACCAGTTCTGTAGTGAATTAGATTGCAGCTATCTTGGAGCTGCAGTATTCAGAGGTGGCCCTGACAAAAGTAGATACCAAAGTGGCATTTCTCACTGTTTTTGGATGAAAAGCACAGCCCATGGGTCATGCTGGCTGAGAAACCCAGGTGGCTGAATTGGCAAGGACAGAGGACGTGTCTTTCGGAAGAATCTTCTGATAAAATATGTTGCTTTATTCACAGTGATGATTATGGCGATGTGAAAGAGTATTGAAAAAAGCACTAATAAACAAATTATTAAAGGCAGCTGGAACAATAAAGTGAAAGAGATCAAGATATATATTTACTGCAATTATTCTAATGTCCATGTTTGATATTTAATTATGTCCATAATAGATATTTTAGAAAACAGCTGAAGGACATCCTTTCTCATGTACTAAGCTTCTCTTGCACGAACTAATGCGCTGGGGGCTGAGTTAGCATTTTATTAATTGTGTAAAATTTAAGATCTCAAGATAGTCAGTTTAATTTTGATTAATAATATTCCCCAGTCCAGAGTAAACAGCATGTCATTTTCCTAGAAGTATTTTCCTGCTATGTAAGTAGTGAATGGTTCTGCTTAATGTTGTATTTTGAATAATACAGATGTCACTTTCTGAAATACCAGGCATCTGTGACTTTTAGCACAGGCCTTTATTTCTCCCTTCAAAGACCACAGTTCAGCAAATTACTTAGTCGTATATGTAGTTTCATGTGTGTGGATGCTCTTATTGATTTTAGCTTCAATTTATAAGCTCTAAAGCTTTAATTTGTTTAATTACATTACTGAACTAGGGCCAGAATTGTTAAAAAAAAAACTTCACGAATTGAGTTCTCAGAGATGCTATAACATTCAATTAAAATTTGTAAATTATTCATTATGGCATCAGTCAGTACCCATTGTTAATTTGTACTTTGTTTACTGACAAGCTCAAGATAAAAGCCTTTGTGCCAGAAGTGGAACATACTTTGCTTTGCAGCGATTTCACTATGTGACAGCCAAGGAGGGCCATTTTTCTGCAGCAGTATTCTCCGTTCTCACAGGACCATCCTACAACCACAGTATTAATGGAAGGAGATGGAGACTATAGAATGATGGAGAAAGCTTTCACAGACTGATGGGGGTGGAAAAAAAAAACACGAAACAGTTGTAGAAGCCGAATGTGACATGATTTTTCTGCTTTATTTTTTATTTTTTATTTTTTATTAGTTTTTTGGCAAAAAAAGCTCCTTTGATGTTTTCTTACCTGTTATTTTAAATAAACCACATAGGGTTTATTTATAGGACTCTTTAGGGTCAGGTCTATAACTAGTCAGAGCTTATTTAAGTCCGGGCAGTTGCTAGAGAGAGAGCTTTGGCACATAGAGTGGTAGTTATCTGGAAATGTATCCTCTGATGGAAGAAAAAAAAAACAACAAAAAACCAACCAGCTAACACCAAAAACCACACTTGAAAGATACTGTGCCCTTTTATAATCCTGTCAGTATTTAAAATGGATTTCAGTACTGGCAATGTGACTGCAGTTGGTTCTGCACCAGATTCCTGGTTCAGTGAACAAAACTCAGAGTCTGTGTCACTTTGAAGATAAAATAGTCTCTCTCAGGACGTAGTGTCAAAAGTCTGATGAGATAAAGTGCTGAAGCTTTGACTGTTTCTTTAGTTATGCTTTGACTTCAGAGTCCTTTGGGTTATTCTTTATTAATCTGAAGAAATCACACCTTCTGGCTATTTCACACTGTTTGAATTGCTAAACAAGCCTGACTACTCGATTTCTAATTCCAAGGGAGTCCTCTAGATGATATGAATGACCTCAGGCAGTATTTCTAATACCTGAAAGTGTTTACCAGATTTAGGTACTAGATGTGTAGTCAGTATTACACAGCCTTATTATGGGAATTTCTTCGGAGGCAGAAAAGTCACAGTAGCAGTATTTTACTTTTTCAGGCTCAATCCTTGGTACTGCGTATAATCTTCAGTTCTCTGTGCTCTTGATCTTAACCAGCAAGGTGTTGAAATTCATCACTCTTTCATGTTAGCTATGGTTTTTAGTTTTCTTGGTTTTACAGAATGTTCTGCTTCACCTTCCCACATGGAAACCCAACCTACAGGTATTGCAGTTTGGGAAATCTTTCTCACAGAGAACAAGAGAAGAGGCAACTTCTTTATTAGTTTCTTACTTTATGCGTGGGTTTGATCTCAGTTGCTATCCTCAAATGCCAGTTGAATAATAGTAAATACAAGCAATTTATAGAATCTGGAGAATAATCATGGGATTATTAGGGAAATTTTTCTTTATATCACAGTGTCGATTAAAAGCTGCCAGAGCCAAGCATGAGGAGAGCTCTCTTCCTACTGAGAATTTGTTGGGCTCTTCTATTTGTATTATTCACTGATACGCTTATTGAACGTTGAAGTTACTTAATGCTTTTGGAGGCAGTGTATTTTCTTGAAATCTATTCATCCCAGAGGGCAGAAGATTCAATTCCTTGTTTTTACACTACTTAGTGTAGAGTAAAAGCAAGAATTCAAGGGGAACAATTTGAGAGGCTGGCAGTGCGTAGTCTCTTGAGATTAATTGTTGTCTCAGGTTGGAGATATTTGCCTCGTATTCCTTTATTCTAAAGTCCTTTTCTGTTTTTGTTTTAACATTTCAATTATACTGAGTAATTCTGCTCTTATAATAGCTTCTCTGAAAATAGATGATGTTTGCTCTTACGTTATTAGCAGTGATTCCTGATGTAAAACGCTGGGGAGGATGAGAGATTGGTAACACAGTAGGTTATTTATTAGCAGCTGCAGTAGAGTAACTTGGCAGAAAACCATTCCAATCTACTGATTGTTTTATGTTTTGAGCAAAATAAGCTTAATACTTCAGATAAATTCCTAGTTAATCTGAGTATTTTTATCCTTCTGTAAAAGAATTCCAAAGAGCATCTTCTTTAAAGGCTATATTTGCAAGATCTCAGAAGAGCCTCCCATTTCCTTCATCCCCATTCTGTAGCTTTTTAGCCATTTTCCCACTCTTAGGTCATCCTGGACGTTGACTGTGCTCTAGAAGACTCTCATTCGCTCACCTTTCCTTTTGCTTCTTTCAGATGTATACAACTTCATGCCTCAGATTCAATTTTTCTAGCTACCACCTCTTAACAGTCACCCTTGCTGGTCCTAATGGCTCAAGTCCTCCTGATGCCTGCTGAGAATTAATGCAGGTTAGTTAGTGGGATGCAGAGAATTGGTGCAGTTCTTCAGGAAGATGCTAGTATGTGCTCTTAGAAATCTGGTGTGGTCACTCAAGTCAGACTGCAAATCGAAGTGTAGTCATAGTGTAGAGCCTGAGTTGTCGTGCAGCAGTAAGTCCTAAGTTAGTATGGACATGAATGAGAGAGTATTTGTGGCAATGTAGACCTTGATGCGTGGAGCCAATTTAACACTTACACAAGATTTCCACTGGGTTTGACAGTCTGCACTTTATCACACAACCCCACAGCTATTACTGGTACCTAGGCTGGCTGAAAATTTTATGTATTTACATCTTTGTGAGCAGGATAGTAGAATAGATGTGTCATGAAACTGGCAACAGTTTTCCATAAGAACCATCAGAAAATTGTGGGGAAAAGGCTGTTTTAGAGACAGCTCATTGTTCTGTGACAAAAAGTAAAGATTTTTCATTGAAAAACGTAAAGAAAATGAACCTTTTCACTCTGGGAAATAGAATACCAGGAAAAAAATATCCAATCAATTGTTTGAATTTTATTAAAAATATTTGCTTTTCTTGCACCTACCTCCAACTTATTTATCTCCCGTCTCACCTCATGCTATCTTATTCCTCTTATGACCCTCAACATGCAGTTACCATATTCTTTCAGTTTATTAGCTCCTCAGGCTGTACCAAATGCTTCTTATCTCACTCCATTTTCATGTGCTATCTGTAGTCACAGAATGAATTCCCTCACCTGTAAAGATTTACACCATCTCAGTTGTTTCTCAGTTGTTTCTGAATAATCCTTTTTTTCTTACGATCTTCAGACTTAACACCTCTGGTAATAAACATTATTTATTCTTTCATTCATTAGATTCTTATTGCCCCTCAGATAATCTTGCTCTTTACCTTTCCTTTGCATTGTAAATTCCCTTTGTATTGGTTCTCTAAGAATTTATAGTGCATCTGTTTTCATGAATCTGTGCCTAGCTTTCTGTTAATGATATTTGAGCTGATTTGTTGGAATCTGTGGCATTGAACAACTCTATGACCTTCAAACATGCTTTGAAATTGTGCAGTAAGCATTCAGGTTGATAAACAACTTTCACTGGAATCTTCAAAAATAGTGATTTTATGTTTTGTGTGAGGGAGGAATATACTTACGATATTTAACTATATATTTTGAACATAAGATTTTGTTCAAAAAGAAGTTAATTCCACTTTAATATCAGATTTGTGACCATTTCCTTGCTAGATCCAAGTCTGTTGGCACTGTTCTGGAGAGGAAATATTGCTTATGTAGATCCATTTTTATATGAATATGAAAGGCCATGAATATTTCCAGAATATTAATGACATTTAACTCTGGTTATAATGTTCCATCATACACTGTGCTCTCATTTTTTGTCTTCTCCCATTCTCTGCTTTTTTCCCAAAGCAATAGAAACTAAAATTAATAAATTTTAAACCTTGGATATTTTTCTTGTAAGAGTTGAACCAGAGCCAAGAAGAAAAGGAACAGTCTTCTGACTGAATGATGTTCTGTAACAGAGGTGTTGGGAGTAATTTGTTCAACTCATGCTAAAACAAACAAACAGATGCTCTCTGAATTTCTCTTATACTAACAATGTTCCATGAAGTGTAGAGCATAAACTGCAGGGGCAAAAAAGGTACTACCACTGAGGAGGATGTCTGTAGCTTATTTCATTTGTTTGATGGCATTTTGGTACCTGACACAGGTTTTTGAGAGCTCCATTTCTTTTCCAATATGGATGATTTACTATTTGTCCACCAGGATGCCTTTTATAATAAAATAATATATTTTCATTTATTAATACCAGAATTATCTTCCATTATTACATGCTCCTGATTTTTCAGAAGTTGGTATAAAATGGAAAAAAGTCAGGCAACAGTTAAAACCCAGAAATCCTCATTCACTTTGTGGAAAATAACCTGTGGAACAGGGTCTTAGTCACAGTATGGAATCTATTTACCAGTACTCTAGTACAGCATATGGTTTCTTACAAACAAAAAAATAATTTCATGGTGGATGGATGCAATATAGAAATTGTAAGAATAAACTTCTGATATTAAAATGTCTGATAACATCATTAAGGATTTTTTATTATTATTATTCAGATCTTACTATTTGAGAATTGGTGTCATTAAATAAAACTTCATTTCTCTACGGTTAGAAGCAGGAGGAATGACCCACCTGCCTAACTATAAGGGCCTCATGTTATGAGACACATGCTGGAGTATCCATAATATTTGCTTAGGACTGGCAGGTATTAACTTATACCTTAATGAGTCTTTTTAGGCTGAAAGCTGGTGATAGGAAGACTATCTGGGATCATTACATGAGATATTTGTGTTTACCGTGATGTGGAGTTCAGGTTAAGACAGCTGAATAGTTGTATATGTATGAACTGAGTCTGTAGCATCCCATTACAGCAATTGGAGATGAGATATGGTCAGTAAGGATTAGCTCAGGTGCATAATGTAAGTGCACGCTGCAGTTGGAGATGACAGAATATATCACTTGGCTTCCAGTTGCTATCCCAGAGCATGCAGTATTCCATGGCTCCTTTGTACTATCTGTCAGTCCAGCTGCATACGCATAGAATGCCCTTAACAGCATTCAGATCTAATGCTTAAGCAACCACATCCCACACAGTGAAGGCTACAGACTATTCTGCTCACTAGGAAGAGTCTGTCTAGCTCTCCGCTGACTATTTTGGTTAGAATCACTACTGACTATAAAAGTATTGTTGATTCAGTTGACCACACATAGGCAGTCAGAGCCACTGAGGTTACCTTGAAATATTTGAGACATCGGGGATATCTGTTTGGACTCTCAAATATGCCCCTGCATTCTAGACTGGTAGCTGAAGGACAAGTGGACTTACCGTAGCACATATAAGTGGCATAAGGAGTGTACATGTAAGCCACGGCTTCAGTTCACTTTAGGTAATCCAGCTCCTCTGCCATGGGCAAGGGACATCTTCCACTGGATCAGGTTGCCCAAACCCTTTCCAACCTGGTTTTGAACACCTCAAAGGAGGAGCCATCCACAGCTTCTCTGGGCAACCTGTTGCAGTGCCTCACCACCCTCATAGTAAATAATTTCTTCCTAATGTTTAGTCTGAATCTACTCTTTTTTAGTTTAAAACCATTGCCCCTTGTCCTATCACTACACTGTCTGATAAAGAGTCTCTCTTCAGCTTTTCTGTAGTCCTCCTGTAGGTACTGGAAGGCTGCTATAAGGTCTCCCCAGAGCCTTCTCTCTAGGTTGAACAACCTCAACTTCACCAAGAAAAAAGGTTTTTATGTTATATCAAGTGTTTGTATGAAGCTGTAGATGCTAGTAAGAGAATGAATGTGTTTAAAATCTCTTTATGTGTAGCTTCATAATGACTGCTGTGGTTCTTTCAGAGAATAGTACATTTCAGTGACAGTTTCATTTTTTATTTGTACATATGAGCTGACACTGGAAACTTGTCTACAGGGATTTTTTTTCTTGACCTCACTGTTGTCTCTAAAATACATATGTGTAAATATATATACAAAGGACTGCTTTGTAAATATTGTCTTCTGGGTCTGTCTGTTCACAAAGTTTTCTTTCAATCATTCTTCACCACTACTCTGTTACTTAGATTGTATTTCTGTATTTGCTTAGATTATATTTCTGTATTCACCTTCAACTTTTGCATAGCTTCTCTTCTCCCTCACACAATGTACCTTTTTTCCTGCCTTTCTCCCAAATTTCCAAATGCAGATAACTTCCCCTTCTCTTCTTATTTGTTACTTTCAGACTTTTACTTCTGTTGTCTCCAACTAAACTTCCCAGAACATCAGTGAATTTTTCCTATTTAAGTGGTTAATTCCTATTTATTTCTTTCCCTACCATCTTCACACTGGAAGAATGGCCTCTGGTTGTTGCAACCTTCCGTGTTGTTACCAAAGCATTCCTGTGGAGGTTGTGCTTTGCCCCATGATCCTGGAAGAGGCAGCTTCTGCTATTTAACCTAGTCTTTGCTCTTCCTTTGGTTTGCTATGTGGCTGGAGAAAATCAGTAATGCAGTCCATATAGGTGAGTTTTCCAACTCTGAAATGAATGGGTTAATGATCTCCCTCACAAAGATATTGGAAGTATTAATTATTTAGCGCAACTCATTAACAGCTACTGCAGCTCTTAATGATTCCTTACTACATCGTAGAAAAGGTTTGTTCTCAGTGACTTATTAAGGATATTGGATACACTTCATCCTGATGATTTTCTCAACTGTAAAAATTTAGTAATTTGGGAATCATTCAGACACCTTATGTAAAACTCTGCCTTCAGCTGAGTCAGTTGGAATTCTGCTCTTAACATCCCATATGCCAGGATCTCATCAATTCCCCTGTGACCAGCTGCAAAGATAGTATCTGTCTGCACCAATCTAGGGAGGAGAACTGCAGCAGGACTGCAGTGGTGCTGGTAACTCTGTGTTGGATAATGGAAAGGTATTGGGCAATAAAAAAAGATCAGAAAAATACTTTAAAGAATCAAGGAGCAGAGAAAGGTGTAAGGGAGGAAATCAGCCTTTGTTAACGTCTACTAGTGGCTTATCCAGCATGAATAAAGATTTGCATTCATTTTGGCAGACGTGGTGGTGCTCTTTTGACTCACAGACAGCAGAAATAGAAATGCATGGCAGTTGTAATTGCTCAACATTGCAAGTGATAATTTAAATATTGAGGTTTTGTTCTAACAGTTTTCAAATATGTGCTACTCTGTGAGTACTCTGGATTTTAGCTGCGTGTAGTGCAGACTAATTTTCTCATAAGGAAAAAAAATATCATCAAACTTCTGATGCTTTTAAGTATTGGCAGCTCTCCAATAACTGTAATCATAGTGTTCATTTATGCAGTACCACAACCCTGAGTTGAGGTTTTAATCATTTTAATTAAGGGTATTATTTCATTCTAAACTCAAAAATATGGGTATAATCAGGAAGTACAGTGTTATCTTTGACATTGATGTCACTATTGGGTTTGCCTTCATATGCACCATTTATCAAGCGGAAAATAATTGCTGTTGATGGATTTCTGTTTGTCTATGTTGCTTTTAAAATTAAGAATGTTACAGTTTGACTATGTAAGGTGTTCCCTGTGAGAGTGCTGTGTAGCAGTGAGCAGTTTCTGTGTCTGTGAGGCCGAACTATGTTTATCTAAGAGATGCTGTATACCAAGATGCTGCAGTTTCTACTGGCATTGTTCTCATTTTGTGAGAGGCTGGGACTTCATAGTTCCTTTTTATAGCTTTATAGCTTTTTCTGATTCCATAGCCTGTGTTCCCCCTGTCAGCTTTCAGAGGGATTCATCCCTGTTAGCAGTCATTTCAGGTATTGTGCTGTTTGCAAAAATAAGCTGATTCTGTGTGACCATAGTAAATACCCTACCCTAGGAATGAAGAAGTCTTAAGCTCCCATTTTAGGTTGGCCTAATAGCCCTTTGTGCTTTCTCCTGCTTTTAGTGTGTGCTGCTTTTTCTTTTTGCCCCAATGCATCTTTCATTTAGTTGAGCAGACATCTACTGATCTGTCCATACCAATATTATACAAACTCCTGATTCTCCAGTGTCAGACCTGCTAATTGATTTTGCTTATCTTACTTACTCCTCATCCTTTGACCCTAAACAATGGGCATACTGGTTGCCTTCCAGTCCTGTTTGGTTATTTTCCATTCCCACTGCAGTACCATTTAACACCTTGAAGCACTTTTAGTGACTTAGTCTCATCAGAGTTCAGACCATTGACTTTGTCATTCATTCTCTGCTTATTTGATTACTAGATGTGAATACATACCTCTGCTGTAAAAGTTCTTCTGCCCCTCTTACCACTCTCTGACTACTGATGTGCTGTTTCATCTCTGTGTAGATCTACAGTGTCCACCCTAAGAGGCAGTCTTGGTTCCCCAGCTCATCCACCTTGCTGCTAATGGGAGGACCGGTATGGAAAGGATCAGATGTTGCTTTAAAAGATTTTGACTTCACTAGACGATAAAAGATGAGAAACATTACCCAAGTAGATTCTGTACCTCTTTGGAAAAATGCTTGAGATAGGTCAAGTGATAATTATTTTAAAAGAGGTAAGAGGGGTAGAGCTAATGTGGACCATCACAGTGTGTGACCAGCTGTATATCATGAGCTAAGTGAATTTTATCTAGCTTTTCCTTTCCTAATCCTTGTTTAAAATGTAGACTTCCAAATATTGTATGACTTCATATTTCTTTTTACTGCAGTTTCTAGGTAGACTGATTTCCAATAATAGACACTGGAAAGGGTAAAAACCCTAGTATTTATCATACAACATCCTTGTACACTTTTTTTTTCTGGAGAACTGAGAGTAAACCAAGGTAAATCTTTCCTGTGTTCTGCGCGTGCTTTCAAAATAAGATGCTTGGTGTTGAGCACTAAGCTGTGGAAGAATTTATCCATCTGTTTCATAGCCTGCTGTAGCTGTCTTTCTGTAAATAGATACCGGTAGTAACAGGAAGATTTTAAGCTGCCCAGCCCTAAGATTCACATAATTATTTTGAACTTCCTGCCTTCGTAGTGGTGCAGGGTAGCTGGTAGCTGTCCCAGCTTAAAACTCCCTTGCTGTTGTTCATGCCTGCATCATGTGGTATCCTGAGATTTGGTGGGGTCTGTTTTACAGAAATTCTTACTGCGTGTTGCATCAATTCCCAAACTGTATAAAATCCTCTGTTATGTCATATCTGATTTATTTTTATATTCAAGCTTGTAATTTTAATACATCTGTTTTCCTGTCCTGCCAAAGCACTTTTATCACCAAATCTCATGATATCCTCGCTACCTGGTAACTACAGCATATTGCAAATAAATTTACTGTCTGCCTATTGCTTATTTATGAAACATATGCCCAGTGTTTGTCCAATACTCTGGAAGCTTTTCAGAAGGCAACATGCAGCACCTGTTCTTGGTTAAGGAAAGGGCTGCTGATTCTATCAGAGACCTATTAAGGATCCCTTTGCCGCATACTCAAAACTCCACTGCTGAAGGGAAGAAATAAACTGAATAACATTTATTGATCGGTTTCATTGATGAATGTCTGCCTAGCCACTATGTTGTCCTCATTCAAATCCTTCCTCAGGATTTTTCAGTGTGCTACCATGCATTCACAGTAGAGCAGCTGCTTATTGGCTGCTTATGAAGCTAATAATGAACATCTCCTGCAACACTCTTCACACTATTTGTGGTTTTCCTTACTTATTTCTTGTCATATATTTAATATGATTGCAAAACTTGTGGATTTAATCTTTTTCCTATACAGATTCACAGCTCTTAATAGATAGCGGTGCATCCCTAGTATGAGTAAATATTTTTAATAAATTTCCAGCTTGCTTCAAGAAGGTGATCTATGAGAGAGCTGCTAATCTCATCCACAAGAAATATTTACTGCTCCATCTCTTTGGGAGAGCAGCTTCTGTGCAAATAGATTTAAAACTTTTCCTCTACCTTGAGATGGCTCACAGATCGTCACTTGTTTGAAGAATTCCCATGGACTTGTGGAACTGGGACTTGCTGTCTCTCCAGTTTTATTTAGGATCTTCTGCTAGCTTTATGGCCTAATTATGTAATACAGTCTGTCCTTTGATTTTCAGTTAGCAGTCATTCTGAAGTATTTTTTGATGTGTACGATTTTCTTAAAATTCTTAAAAGAAATGTAATCTATTCTTACTGTTGCTGTTTTTACTAAACAATTGTTAGAGATATGGGGATTTATTTAGATAGAAGAATGTTTGAATGTAAAAAAGATTTTTAAAAAAGTCAGTTGATTTTCTGTAGGGCCACTGTAGTATTACATATGAGGACACAGAGAACAATGAAAGGTAATGTGAGAAATGACTGAAATTTGTGTTCCTATTTCAATTAGGTTAACTAACGTTGCTGGGAATGTGGTTAGGGAGTTTTAGAGGGTCCTTTGCTGTTACTGTGTATTCTCTTTTTCATTTGAAGTATTTCTTTTTTTCTTGCAATTTCCTTCTTATCTCCCCTAACAATATTTTCATTACCACAAGGCTAAATAGCTTACAGTCAGCCTGATCCCAGCACATCCACTGACTCCATGTGAATTTTCCATATAGAACAATTCCATGCCAAGTTGTTAAATGTTAAATCCACAATAATATTTTTCCTTATTGCTTTGAAGTGTCATTGAAGCAGATGTAATGGCCAGATCTGGGGAGGCAGCAGAGAAAAAGTTGTTCACAAAGTCAAGGACTCTAATGTACAAATATGAAGGACAGAGAGAGTCTGCATTAATCAAACCTGCCAAGAAGAGATCCTAAGAATTAATGAGTAGCCAATTAGAGCATTTTGTTCTCACATAAAGACTAAATGCCGTATTATACCATTGATCCACACCTTAAACACCCATTGATTTTTTACGAGGTGTTTCATCTATAAAAGGGTAGTTAAAGATAAAGCTTTTAGTGAAAATTAATTTGAAGGCTATAAATGAAGTTATAACTATACTAGCCCAAACTATTTAAGAAGAAGTACTTTTTGGAAATGAGTACATTACAGTGACATATGCTGTGTCTGGAGCTGGACTGCCCGGTACAAGAAGGACATGGGTTTACTCCAGCTAGTCCAGGAAAGAGCCAATGAAGATGGGCTTGGAGTATGTCTTGTGTGAGCAGAGTCCGAGAGATCTGGGACTGTACAGTCTCTGCTAGCAGAAGCACTTTTTTCGAGATCCACAGATATTGTGCAAAGAGAAATTATGTTGTTTTTTCCTAGGCTAAATGGTTCTGAAGAACCATACAGTATTTGCAAATAAGAAAATACTGCTCAAAGGGAGGAAAGGGAGTTTATTTAGAAAAGGAGAATTAACATTAGTTCAAGTTAGATATCTGCAGAGGTAGCATAAACAGGAGGGGGAATGGCTGTTTATGAGGGTGGATAGTGATAGGACAAGGGGGAATGGCTGTTTATGAGGCTGGATAGTGATAGGACAAGGGGGAATGGTTTTAAACTGAGACGGTGGAGATTTAGGTTAGATGTTAGGAGGAAGTTTTTCACACAGAGGGTGGTGACGCACTGGAACAGGTTGCCCAAGGAGGTTGTGGATGCCCCATCCCTGAATGCATTCAAGGCCAGGCTGGATGTGGCTCTGGGCAGCCTGGTCTGGTGGTTGGCGACCCTGCACATTACAGGGGGGTTGAGACTAGATGATCTTTGAGGTCCTTTTCAGTTCAGGCCATTCTATGATTCTATGATTATTCTGTCTGGGGGCTCAAGTTTTGTGCAAATGTATCCAACGTTTTTTAAAGAGTTTTTTTTTTCTTCACAGGAACATTTTTTAAAATTTATTTTACATTTTGAATTAATTGAACCACATAAAATGTAAACAAGCTGTTCAGCAAAGCAGTGCTTTACACAGAAATAGAAACCTTTCTAGCAGGTCAAATTTCTAGCCTCTGACATAAGATTCCATTGCATTAATTGCAAATTACATTGTGTTATACGATAGGTTTGTAATAAGGAAATTCTATTATAGGTAAAATTAATATGTTGCAGATTAAGTGACTTAGTAGAGAAGAATAGGTTTGCTCTTGTTCTGTAAAATGATTGGTTTTGAAGGGATATAAGAAGGTGAAATTACATCTACAATTAAAATTCAATAAGAGCCAAGGTCTTGACCCTTAATAGTGCTTTTAAAAAGTGCACACTGTATCTCTAACAACACACATTTCATCAGACTTAGAGTAACTGGAAAGTAGCATGAAGATGGTGTTTGCATAAATATGAAGTTAGGCATGGTTGTTCTAAGAAGGCATGAAACCAAATTAGTACCGGACATGGAAGCAAGGAATACCTTTATGTTTAAAATATGAGCCTACATGAGAGGAGATTAATGATAAATAGTTGTGAAAATGAATTTGTTTAAATCTGCGCAATTTCCTCTTTTGGTCCTGGTAGGTTATGGCTTAATGAGAATTTGTCAAAGTTAATGTTGTGAAACTGAGCTGTTGCTTTTTCTTGGTGAATAAAACGTGTTGTCTTCCATTGTATTACACAGTCTCTTTTAAAAAATGAAGAGAATGCAATGATTAATACATACGCTGCTAAATTCTCAAAAACTTGATGCAGCTGTGGAACAAGAACATTTTGCTTCCTGTGAAAAAGTAATGAGCTGTGTAAATATAGGAATCAAAGCTTAAAGTTGCCTGCATATGATGAACGGCTTATCTCTTTGGAAACTTAATCTTTGTTCACTTTCTTGATTTCCTGAGAAGAGCTGTCAGACTTTTCCTTACTTGCTCATTCAGTATCACATTCATTATGGTGCTTATGGTCAGCATGAAAGAAAAATGCCTGGTCTCTTTATGAGGTGACATACTTGGAAATTATACAGCTGCTACTGCTGGCTTCAAAAATAAATAAATAAATAAATAAATCACGGCTTCCCACAGCGCAGCATTGAAGCAAAGCCTTTGTCAAGGCTTTATCAAAGGCATTTTGCATACGTATAAAAGAAACAATTATGATGATAAGTTTCTAAGTTCTTATTGCATAGATATATCCTTAATCTTGATCTTTTAAGAAGCCAGTATAATCATACATTAATTAAATATACAAATTTATTTTTTTTCTAAAATGTGTTTTATTCTTAGCCAGATATTATTTTAAATAAACATTCTTCTTTTGGTTAAACTAATAGCAGATTTCCTGGAAAGGATAATTTGCCTTTCCATAAAGAATTTTCAAACAAGAAAGAAAGTCTGACTTGAAGTATTCACTGTTGAGATTGTTCTCAGCTTTCTCTGTCATGAAGTCCTACCTGAGGAACTGAAAATACAATTCCTATAAAAAAATGTACAAAACTGAGAACTTGAGTGAAGAATAAATGTCTTTGTAAGATGCTCATAACTTGTGACCATTTTGGCTGTATTTAATTTGTAGAGAAATTTGACTAGAAATGAGATTGCGATGGTATTACTCGTTATTCAGATATTCTTTCATAAATGGATTTATAGAAACGTGCTTCAATTAACCAGAGCATTTTAGTGAAGTAATGAGGTTCTGTGTAAGGCAGTAAGAGCCTTAGTGAATACATGTATTCAAGTTGAAATTAATAGGAATTAGGGAATACGATAAACAAAGCTCTTGATTTTTGCTGTAGTTCACGTAAATCATGCGGGAACTGCAACATCTTAAAATTATATGTAGAGAGGCAATATATTAAAATATGTTAGCCCAGTATTGGAAGCAGTACTTAGCAATAATGTTTGATGTTGCTGATTTGTTAGCTGCTTTGATCACAGGAAAGAAATTGTGTTAGATAACCACGTTTGCCAAAAGAACCTTTAACTGTTTCAGGTTAACTTCTGTGGTGTCGGTGCAGTTATTTAGGCTGTAGAAGATGAGGGTAGCGCTAATCTAAAGCACAGCTGTTTGCCTGAGCAGACTGCTGAATGTTCAAATACTGGAAGTGGCAATTGAACATGCCAGTGCCCTGAAACATTCAAACACAAAGAACTGCACTAAGTTCAGAGTGTTAGGACTTAAGTGGTGTCTTCTGGGTCAACTTTTCATAGGACTTATGCTTCAGTTTGGCATAAAATCTTATAATGTAAGAGTTTAAACAGTGAGCAAAAAAGTAATAGTCTAACGTTGCTTAACAGAAAGAAAACTTTGCATTTGGTTTTCATAGGTCCTTTTTTTTNTTTTTTTTTCCTTTCTGTACATTGGTTTCATCTTGAAAACTTGTTTTTAGTGTTTGTGGTTTTTTTTATTGTTAGGGCTTTTTTTCTGAGGCAAGAAAGTTCTGGCCTATGGAGATGTGATTTCTTAAAGCTAAAGTTAGTGCTTCTGCAATTTCTACTATATTAAAGAGCAGTTATTCTTCATGTATTGAAGGTCTAGCTCAAGTACTCAAAAATCTGTACGTGTATCCCTGATGACATAAAAGATGTAGATTCCGTGACACAGAACTTCCAGGAGAAGAGAGTGGTAGAACACAGGGCTGGCTGATGGAGCTCCTGCACCTTCAGGAGCATAGGCAGGTTTCCAGAAACCTTTTAGGTAATTAAACTCAGGTTTATATGAGCAAAAGGAAATTAAACTGTCTTCTGATCATATTCTCTATTTGAAATGTACATACATGTATATACTTAACTGTAAACAACTGAATAGTCTCATGCGGTGCATTGGTCTTGGTATATACAGTTATTTTGAGAGATTATCTCAAAATATCTTGTGAGATCTCAAAATACATTTTGGGTCTTCTTTAGACTGTCTTTTGAGATCTTTCATCTGTGGAGATACTCAGAGGCCACCTGGACATTGCCCTGGGCAGTCCGCTTTTGTTGTCCCTCCTTGAGCAGAGAGGGTTGGGTAGATGACTATCAGAGTTCCCTTCCAACCTGAACCATTCTGCAAGAGACATTTGTTTATAAGCATATCATGAGCTAGTAGACAGCATGCTGGTAAATTGTGCTCATAAATGTATAGTTCTGTTCTCACATAATTAATATTTTTTTTCATATTGAACAGTACTGGGCTTTCAGCGCATTTTTTTTTTTATTTTTTTCTTTTAATGTGGATCTTTGAAAGGTTGCATGATTAAAATTCAACATATATGGTTGTTTGCAAGGTAAGAGCCTAAATGATGTCTCATAAGGTTGTGTCTAAAACTGATACTACATTAGATCCTTTGCACAAGCTTCTCAGTTGCCTTCATGTTAGCGTGAGTCTTCCAAAATCAAATATTTCCACCCTATCTGAATTCTCCTCTACAGAATGACATTGTTCCTTGGCTGTGCAACTAGCCAAAATCAAAGAATTTTGAGCACGTTGGGGAATTCAGAACATGAACTGCTGGCCTCAGTACTTTATCACTGCTAAATTAGGATAATAATATTTTCTGTTTTCTCAGGCTGCAGGGACTGACCTCAGAACCGTATTAGACTTGACTCTGCTGAACAGATGTTGTAATGAGATGATAAAAAAAAATCTAATTTGTTCCTTAGAGGAAAGGAATGGAAAAGTATTTTATTTACATGAAGGGCATAACTACATTAAAACAGTTCAATGAAACCTACATATTTAAGAAAGGTATTACTAAACAAGGTTAGTGCTAGGGTTTTACTTATCTACAAGCTGGTGTGTCACTGGTTGCTATATACATATTGATCCACTTAAAATATAGCACTGAGAGCTGGGTGCCTAAGCTCCTGGAAATGGAACAGAGAAAACTGGAAGCTTAATGAGGCAGCTTGAAAACTTGAGGCTAAGTGAAAAGTCAGCACAAATGAGCTGCTCTATGGCAAGAACTAATCACTGTCATTTGATCCAGTAGTGGTATGCCTTCATCCATAGAGCAAAGGCTGTTATCCTCTCCCTGTACTAACCAGTTCCAGATTTTTGTTTTCTGGAACAGCTGAATTGAACCCAAAGTCATCTTTCTTTTCAGTATATGATTCCCATGCATAAATCAGAATCTAACAGGTGTGTCTTCCAGCTGGTGAAATCATTACCTTGCACATTTCCAGGCTTGTGACCCCTAACGGAGACTGGAATGCTCTATGTTTTGTGAAATTCCTCATAGCACCCTCATGCCTGAACGCAGCACTGAAGAGTGTTCAGTGGATTCTTATGCAAGTTTATTGAGCTTGGCAGGAAGAGTGCCTGCTTGGCCATGAGAGCAGCGTTGGTCTCTTTTCACTGGTGACAGGACGAGGGGAAATGGCCTCAAGTTGTACCAGGGGAGGTTTAGGTTGGATATCAGGAAACACTTCTTTACAGAAAGGGTTGTTAAGCACTGGAATAGGCTCCCCAGGGAGGTGGTTGAGTCACCATCCCTGAACGTGTTTAAAAACTGTTTGGATGTGGTGCTCGTCATGGTGGACATGATTTAGTGGTGCGTTGTTAGAGTTAGGGTAGTATGGTTAGGTTGTGGTTGGACTTGATGATCTTTAAGGTTTTCTCCAACATGAGGGATGCTATGATTGTATAATTCTAAGCTTTTGCTTGGGCTGGGCCTTCTAGATGTAGGAACAGCTGCTAAAACTGAGAGCACCAGTCTGGATTGCAGATCTTGTCTTCAGCCCTTTTTGGATGTGACCCTAACTTGAATAATGCTGTCCTTGTTAAGTATGGATCCAACCCAAAGAAACTACCAACAAATTATGGGCATTTTTTGTCTTCTGTAAATTTAAGGAAGAAAAACATACGCTGTCTTTATTTTAGGGTAGCATGTGGCAAAGCTGAATGTTCTGTACGAATGGATTCTTGTACTGTTTACATTTTTTGTATTATTTTGTTCATCCTTAAATATAAAAAATATCATTATAAATATTTTAGATGTTTTCTACTTGTAAGTTCTTTTCCCACAGCTGGTGGTCTATTTTGCCAACTTGGGTTAAAAGAACGTTGTTAGCTGGAAATCTAATCCATATTAAAAACAGTTAGAAAGAGAATAAATTACTACACCTGCTAATAATCCCCTTCCGAGTCTTCTTGTTTATTTTCAATGTTTTCTTCTCCTCTACTCTCTCTCTATTTGATCATTCACTCATTGCTGTGAAAGGCAGTATTCCCATTGACTTAGCTAGGTGTGGGCTTTCAGGCTTCACAGAGGTGGGTGCAAGGCTCAGCATCTCATGCTGGACTGCCTGAAGCTGCTCTGGGGCCGCTCCCCACCATTTGTATTCATGTATCAACACTGCAGAGACTGCTCTTGGTAGAGGTTTTGTTTAAATCAGCTAGCTCTGTCCCGCTGTGGCAGAGCAGAGCATAGGCAAGCTGATTTGACATGCATCTTGTGCCCTCCGAGACCCTGGCAAGCAAGGAACTGACTGTGCTGGGAAACTGAACTGTGCCCAAAGGATCAAAATATGCACAAAGCCATAAATTAAGGGCAGAGAAGGAACAGAAATACTCATAAATAAATTGATAGCTTTACTTGTGTGTTTATAAAATGTATTCTGTAGTACACAGGCTCCTGAGTGCATCACCTTCCACAAAGTACCCAGGAGATTTGTGAATGTGAAAGCACTACCAGCAGATGGAAAGCTGTTACGTTCAGCTTACACAAAGCTCCCTGTCAGCCTCTGACTCATCCACCCACCTGTCAGCCAGGTCAGGCTTGACACGTGCTTTGCTTTCTCTGCCTTGGACTGATTTCCATTGCCGTCTTAGCACAAGGCATGCCCTCTTCACCTGGACCTGCAGGATGACATCACCAACCTCCTCTGTCAGATCTTTTCTCAATGGGGTCTCTTTTAGGATGCCTGAAGGAAAGGAGGCTGTGAACAGTGAAAAAGTATGCACGAAGTTGGGCAGAATCTGGGTATCTAATAAAATCAGCTGATTTTTTTTATCATTAGTATAATGATTTTCAGTTGATTACGTATCAAAGTACCACCTCCTCACCCTCTCCTCTCTTCTTATATACATACAAATAAACTATTGATAGCCAGGCCTCCGTCCAATTTAGCATTTTGGAAGTGGGACAGTGGCTGAATCTGTCTGACGCTTGTTCACAACTCCAAAATCCACAACCACCACAACAGTGCAGCCACTCACCTGGTTCAACATTTTCCAATAACCAGTTCCAAATGCTTCATGAAGTACATTACTGCCCCTCAGTATGCAAGCTATACTCTGCAAGCCTCAGAGGAGAAATTTCTATGTCCAAATATCATAGCATCTCACTTTCCCTTCAGAATTTTTTCCTAGTTCAGAAGGATATTTTTGTTTTGTCACATGCATACCTTTTCCTGTTTTACTACTACTCTTCAGCCCTGAAATAACGATTAATTTCTGCAATGTATGCATGATTTTCATTAGTTAGTAGATATGATGATTTAATTCTCCTGTAAAATGATTTCATCTTAGATATTTCACTCACCATAACAGCTTGATTGATCTGATGTGAATACTGTTTTTTTATCACAGTAAATCACTGTACAGTTTTACTACAACGTTTTGTTACTTCCTTACTTCAAGAGATAACTCAAAATAATTACACTTCATTTTCATTTTGAAGCTTGGTTGTTTTAAATGAGTCATTGATAAAACTGTTAATTCCCTAATGTAATTCAGAATCCAGTCTGCTAATTTTAATAGCCATCTGCTTCACTCTGAGTATAAGTGCCTGATTCCACGGTGAGTAGTGCAGTCTGCCCACCATAATTTTGTCTTTTCCCCTATGCTTTCAGCATGCACACTTCTGAAGACGTACAGGATCCAGCCTGTCTCATTTAAATACTCATTACTCTCCTTTGACTGCATGGGGTTTTTCAGCACCTTGAGACTTACTGAATCGGATCAGGTACCAACCGCCCTCACTGAAAACAGAGGAAAACAAACGTTAGTGAAATGCATTTGGTATCCAACCTGCCCAATTCCTTTTGGAGGTGGGAAGCAGTGCGCCAGCGACTACCTCTTACATTTTAATAAGGATGCTTTTCAGACTGTAGGGAGCTATGGAATTTTAAAGAACCCATGAAAAAAGAGCAAAGAAAAGACAGCAAATTTTAGCAATCTTAAAATCACCGTGCAGGGCCCTGCAGTTCTCTATGCATTAAAGTTCTAGTTTTTGCCCCTTGCCACCTGTGTTTTACCTTATGTAATTACTGTATAAAAAAACCCAAACAAACAACAAAATCAAACTGATCTAAGAAGAAAAGTCTGAAAAATTAGATGTCCCCTTTTTCACCAATGCCATGTGCCCTGAGCAGTATCATAAGCCAAGTTTCTTTCTGCATGCTTTTTCTTAAGATTTCAGCACTCACGTATGGCTCCTTAGAGTAATTGCCCCACTTCAAGGCACACTCAGGATATCCCAGGAGTAACTTTCCAGGGAATACCTGGCTGCAAAAAAATATTTTCTCAATTAACAAATATAGTAGTGCCAACATCATCAAATGCCCAGAAATACTTAAGTGAATAGGTTTAAGCATGTAAGGAATTTTCAGGATATCTGGTGGAATAGCTAATGAATTCAAATTTTTTTTTGAAAACAGAGTAAATCACTATCCAGGACTTCAAGGGGGCTTTATTGCCTTACTTCCGAACTCAGACAGAATAGAATTACACTTAGTTTTCCCTTTAACAGAAATACATCTTCATAATCAGCAGCATAAGGTTTAAGCTGACCTTCTGAACTTGGCATATAGGAACGTGAAATAGCTCAAACCAAGCCATAGATGAGCCTGCAGTGAGCCTATCTTCATTAACACCTTAATTAGCACTAGGGAATGCCCTACCTGATGGTTGGCCTTTCAGTTATCATTATTCCTGGGTGGGAGTCTAATCAGTATGCCAGCTGCAGTTGAGAGGCAGTTTCTTCTCAGTCTGTAAGTGCAAAGGTGTAGAAGGCTCATTAATTACTTGACTCTGTGTTAGTGGATTTGGCTAAACAGATGATCCTTTTTGTTAGCTTTAGCACTACCCAGTCCCTCTGATCCTCTGTTGCTCTGGTGTGGGTTGATGCTGGAAAAGAAGGTAAGGTGTACTTGAAACTTGGGAGGAAGTAAAGAGTCTCAATTAACATGATGAGTCAAGAGGAGGTGTCCTTTTGGAGATGAAGGAAGGTACGTGTGCATAGTGGGGTTCTAGGAAGAACTTCTAAGGCTGGACAATGTGGAATAGATTAACTTGTATTTGGGGGGGGGAGGTAGAAGATGCAAAACTTGTGCTAGGAGGTACAGTGTTATGGAATATTGTGTAACTTCATGCAAACTGAAAAATCTTATTTTTGTATTATACTCTGTCAGCAGATGAGATTACTGGCACTTCATACAGTGCTATTATGTGTGTTTCTCCTGGGGCAAGATCAAATACTCAAGTTGCTACCCGCATATACTGGATGAAATATATGCAAGAGTTTGCCAAGAGCTTTTGAGAACTGTTCTGATTAGGGAAGAATTGATTAGAATGGGTAAGGTAATAAAAGTTGTCTTTACAGAGTTAAAAATAGCATAGCTATGGAAAAAATAATCAGAAACATCTTGAAACTTAGAAAAGGGATATCCTCTTATATGTCACTGTTTACCATGGAAGTGAAAAGTTTGTTCTCTGTTCTGTAGTAGTGAGGAGACTTCTTGTTTTGGAGATAAATGCAATTTATATCAAAAACAAATTAAGTTTTGAATAGTACGTAAATCAATTATCCCTAATTGGATTATGAATACAGCTAAACTTATCTATGTTAAGGAAACATTTTCAACTTCACCTTTGGTTTTTGCCAGTCTACAAGGTCATTACTGTAGTGTAAGTGCTGTGATCATCCCCCCTTTTTTTTTTCCCTTCCCTAATATTGAAGGATTTGATCTGGAGATGTATGAAGTAGAAGTTGAGCCCTGTACAGAAATGCAGTACATCAAATTCTCCACTTGGAATCTCATTCTGAAAATAATTTTCATAGAGACTAGTCACAAAAGTAAGTGAAGGTGTAGTTGTATTTCAAGGATTGTATCTTTGACTTACAGGCTACGTGGATTTTAATTGCAGATCCCTTTTAGAAATGGTACACCTGAGCGAGAGGAGTGTTTTCTCCTGTTTCTCTCAGTCCTACCTGTTGTGGACTGCTTTTTAATTATTTACCCGAGGGTCATAATCTACATCCTGCTACCTGGTAACTGATTGGATTTTTCTGCACCAGATAACTCTGCAAGAGCGGCCATGGTCCCTGTCATGATTCCCCTTCACACTCTGAAATAGTTTACTCTCTTAGTTGATTTTCAGTGGCTTTAGGACTTTCATGTCCTGCTGCTCTCCCAGTAATTAAATTTGATTCTTGTCATGTAGACTTTGATCATTTTGATGATCCTCTTGGTGTTGGAAAAACATTCAATGAGGACTTTGGTGTCTGTTCTCTTCTGTGGTGGGAAAGCATCAAAAGTTGTAGGTTCCTTTTGTCACCTCATGTAAAGGAAACACAAGCAACTTGGGGGCCAATGCACTGAATTTCTAATATTCAAGTCCTGTGCGTAACTCATTTTCTGAGGAAGATACTATATAGTTGTTATTAGTTTAAGATTTTTTTTTTAATGTCCTGCATTTCAGATGGCTAAGCGTAATATCTTAGACTTTTTGGTTTTTATTTTTCATTTTTGGTGCCGTGTTAAGATTTGGCTGGTGAAATTTTTTTTTTTTTAATCCTGACTTCTGTGTGTGGAAAGCTGAGTGAGAAACCTACAGCTAGTTATACCTCAAGTTGAACCACTTGACGAGTTGAAATGCAGTCTGTGTTACATAAGACTGATCACAAGAAGCCCATGAATTCTTAAGTATGTACTTTGATACTGCCTGTCAGATTGATTTACTCTATGTAGATTCCTCCACATGCATCTCATGCATCTCTCTTTGTGAGATACCTGAATAGAAAGAAATTCATCTCCCTGAAGTTGATGGCACAAGAATTGGGCTCTGAGCATGTTTCTGGATTGTAGCATTTGCTTTTGGCTGGCAGCTAGTGTTAGCATCCCTAATTTTTCTTTTTTCTTTGTTTCTTCATCTTTTTTTCCTCCTTTTCTTCAAGGAATTGTATTCTTAATGATATGCATTTTTTGCTTACAGATGGATAAAGTATTTCTATTACTATGATCTATAGCTGTGATTTGGGGAAATCCACCTCCTTTCCATGGTTTTCTGTGTAATGTATCCTAACATAAACTTCGAGTGCTTTAAGAGAGAATAAATGTTCCCTTTATTCTGTCTTTAAATGCTCTTAACTGTCTTTGCCTATTTGAGCTGAAAGTTCTTCAGAGCAGGAAACATTTCTTACTTTGTATATCTGTACTGAAAGTCTCCTGATTTTTTTTTTTTTTTTTTTTTGACTACTGCCATTACTATGCAAATAATGATAATAATAAAAAAATCATAACTGCATTGTTCTTTCTGCAAAACCTGTTCAGTGAAGTACTTGCTCGCTCTTAAATCTGTTGTTGTGTGACATCTCATAAAGAATGGAGTGTGGTCTTGGATACATCTTATAAATTATTGCTGTCCATGTTGTGTAATACTCCTTGGCTGAGAAATGTAGAAGTATGAAATACTGTTTAACCACTTCCCGCAAAGCACTGTAAACTCTAACATCTGTAAATATCGTTCTCTTATTTCAGTGCAGTTTACGAAGAACACAGCGTGACTTAAATAAAAATCTAATGTTTGTGAGTTGGTTTTTCCATAGCTGGTGATGTCAGGGTTTCTCAAGCCACAGTTGTATCTGCTGCTACTGCTTTGCTGCTTCTGTGTTCTCCAACTTTTGTTATGCAATGCTTGGTAAGGTCTTTAAATTCCAAATAGAGTTGGGAACCAAAGATATGCATATTTATTAAATCTAACTACTGATAATGATTTCTCAGTATAAAGCAATACACACTCTAGTAACTTATATAAACAAGATAAAATTCAAATATACTTGGAATAGCCTATAGAAAAATTCAAATTAAGTTTCATTATTTAAGTCTATTTGATAAGTGTATATGAAAAGGTAGAACTTCTTATTTATTAGTAAGGCAAGAATATATTTTAAGTATGTGCTATATAAAGATTTTTTTTCAAAGCTTAAAAGTGAACTGTTAACAGTAGCTTGGAGTGCTTTTTTGTCATATTTCAGAAACTTAGTAGTGTCGTTTGCATGGGCTGGAATTAGAATGAAAGGCAGGACTGCTCAGTACTCATTAGTTTGAGCATCAACAGTAGGCTGCTGCTGTGGAGACAGCGTGCAGTAGATCTGGAGACTTTGCTTTGCATAGCTGAAATGCATAAATTAAGATATGCATCTATGCTATTATCTGCAATTAGTAGGTATGCAGTTGGAAGGTGAAGTATGTTCTACTTATCCAGTATTTATCCACCAGACTTAGCTTTAGAGAATCAGCATTCAGACTTCTTCAGTATGCATCCTTGCGCTGCTGCAGTATCCTAGAATCAGTGTTCATTTATGAGAAGGCTATTACTGATTATTTTAGCTATTTGGTCACCTTCTGGTATGTAACATACTCATCATACACAAAGCATTTATTGGAAGTGGTCATTTTCAGTAGGTGGCAAGAATGTTTTAGGAATCATTTTATGACTCTATGAATGTTCAGCAATCAAGCCACTGCATGCCATACATCCCTTAATACAGGCTTTGAGGAGACTTCATTCAAAAGCTGCTGTGTCTACACTCAGTCAGCTGACAGAAAGATGAAAGAAGGAGGCAAAGATCAACTAGTTCCCAGTCTTCTGTCTTGAACTCATCCCCGTCCCATGCTGGCTCTGCAGTCCTTGAATCAAATAAACTTGTGGCTACAGATCTTCTTGCTGAGCCAGAATTGTAGGCTTCAATCACTCTGAGGTATTTCTGTTTTGTATAACATGAAGTAACGTATTTAGATGACATACAGAAATTGAGCATTTGATCACTGAGCGTTCAGCTGGGGTATTTCTGTTCTGAATAGTTTATTAGCCAGAAAGCAACAATTAAAATTTTCAAGGAAGTTCAGAATTTCTTTATGCCTTGGTGTCTATGTGTATGTGTGCAACACTAGTCTAGATGTTAACTCTGAAGAATTGATTCAAAATGAAGTTATTCTACTTGACAAACATATTTCAGGAGAAGCCAGGGATACCCGTTCATTCTGTGAACTGGCATAATCTCATGAACATCATTGCACTGCGTATTTAGGGATAACTCCAGAACTTTCCTGTGGTTCTTAGAACTTTGTCAACCAGTGCAAAGTGATTTTCTATTAATTTATTTTCAATTTAATAGGCAACATGCTGGTAAAATACTACAACTTTTCAATTAAATTTTTCTTATCTTACTGTTAATTCATCTTGTTGGTTGGTTTGCTTTTCCGTATTCACTGAATGTATGTATCATATATTATTATAATTATGAAAAGGTAAGTAACTGTATTCCTTAGAAGCACTATAACATCTTACCATTGTGTTTTAAGTTGTGGCAAAGATGACAAATTAAACAACACTTGTGTAGTGCACATAACAGCGCAGCAAATAAAACTTTAAAGATAAATAAAAGGCTTCCATGGAATACATCAAACTGAATTTGTTCTTAGGAATGACAAACTTGTTTGTGGTTCTTTTAAATGACAAACTAGAAAAGGGAAATATAACAATAACATGAAACAGGGATGGAGTTTATGCAGTGGTAGCAATTAGGTTATTTTGCTCACAAATCAATTCAAGTGAATTCATTAACCTATTTTTCCCCATAACAGAACATTTATGTAAATATTAAGAATACAGATTTCATGTACTGCATACGTGCACAGAAAATGGCTGCAAGAGACTTTGCAATCGTTGTAGCTTTTTGTACTGAAGCAGTGATCTAATAACTAGGAAAGTCCTTTGTGCAAACATTACTGCACGTCTAACAAATCATTCAGTTCTTTAAAAAAGACTTTCTAAATGTATTATCTCTTCTAGTGCCATTAGCCTGGAATGCATCTTATGTTGTTTATAAAGTACAATGTACATTTGCAGCACTAAGAGGCTTTTATTAGTAATTAGGTCAATAAAATTCCCATTTAAAATCCCTTTATTATCTATGTAAGTGACAAATTAACCCTCTGAAGAAACCACATATACTCATCAGGCCAGTAATGCACACTCAAATGATATCTCTAAAATTAATCAGTAATATACCATAATAGATAACATAGAAAGCATGCACAGATTGCATTATCAGATAAATTTCAATAGTATGTCTCTAGTCAAAATAACTTACACATCCTCATTTATACTTGCCATGCACTGTTCCTAGTTTTAAATTGTCAGTTTTCTCAATTGAACAGTGGAACTGTCCTGTCCCATGTAAAACAGTTCAGTCGTTCTCTTTAGAGATTCTTGAATAATATAAATGATACCTGAGTTTCTTAGATATACTTTCTATCCATTATTCTCTGGAAAACTGCACTTTTGGAGGGCTTTTTGAGTGAGTTTTTAAAAAGTTTTTTTTTATTTCAATAGTGGATTTCTTTACACCTTGTTGTGTACCCAGTTTGTTCTGCTCTATTGCCTGGGACCTTTATTCAACCTCGAGTAATATTCTCTTCATAGCTCGACTTAGCACTGCCTTCCTCCTTGCTGTCATTGCAGCACTTGGTGTTAATTCAGAGCTGTACCCTGTACGTGTCTCTCCTTAACACTTGTCTTGCAAAGTTGTCCTTTCAAGTCATCTTCCAATTCTCCTACACTCTTCGCCATTACTGAAAGCTCTTACCTTCCCAGTGTTCAGACTGAGAAAAAGAAAGTGTGCGTGTGTGAGCACGTATGTGTGTATATATTTCTTCCCTTCCAGCTGGCTGTAGGCCTGCTTGTGAGCTCACAAGGGTCTCAAGCGCATCGTACATTCAGAGTGCTCAAATAGATGTCTTCCATAGAAAAAGCTTTGGGTTGTGTTCCCTTGTCAGCAGTTTTATAGTATTGGTTATGATGCTGCCATTAGCATTAATATGCTGCATCCATTTAAAGGCGATGTGATTGTTGCTAGCTGTGCTTCTTGTTTGCTGAGCTTATTTTCTTTTACAAGCTTTTATTTTCCTTGCTGTTCTCTGATGTAAAGTTTCTAAAATATGCACGCGTAGTTGCAATTTTCCTCCTGAGGCATTTCTGTTCCTTCTAAAGGTCTTAATATTTGGGTCTGGCAGAGTATTCTTCCCTCTGCCTAGCTTTTGCTTTATCATTTTTGGCAATCAGTAGAGAATGTCATCTGTCGTTGCCTTTATTTTATCTCTGCATAGTGGCATCTTGATTTGCTTTCTATCTTGCCTTTATGTATTTTATAGCAAGATCTGCTTTTATTTGAGGGGCTCTAAGAATGTGTTAACTGAATTTCAGTCACTTGTTTTATCTACAGGGTGAAAAAGAATAGTGAAACAGAATTTGGCTATTTTGTGAAAAGACTGACAGTCTGAGTAGATAGAAATATTTCACACATCTTTTTCTTTTTGGTTAAGGTGATGAGGAATGCATACATTTCTGTTCAGATACTTGTGTAGTAAAACACATCATTGCTACACACTTCCTGTATGAATTCTGGGACATGTGAGAGTTCCCATTAATGTCGATTTCTTTTTATCTTTGTAACTTTCTATCTAATGAATTTTTTTTCCTCTCTCTTTAAATTTGACTTTATTCTTCATGCAGAAAGTCAAAATACTCGATTTATCTTCCATTTCACGCTGAAAACAATCCTGTGTTGACTGTAAACATGATCAAACACTGCAACAAGGTGACTTACAGTATCTTCCACTTAATGCTTTTGGATAAATAAGATAAAAACTGATTTAAAAGATTAACTTCTATCTGAATTTGTGACTATTTCAGACTGAAAAGTGGTGGCGGGTGGTGGAAAAGATCTGGGAGCAGATGTAGGAGCACTTACCATGGCTTTGCAGACTGAGAAGGAAGCCTGTGGATCTTGAAAACGTTGCACTTGTGCTGTTGTAAAGCTTCATTTTGAAGTATCGGGTGTTCTAACCCTCTCCCCATCCCATTTTCTTACCATAGATGTCTTTTATTAAAATAATCTTTTGTGCTTTAAAACCATTGCATTTATCTGATTCAAACTGCAGTAGTGTGAGTGCCTGAACATGAAAGCGTTCATCTCTTTTCACTGCAGCTGCTTTACATATGTAGGTTTATTCAGCAGACAAAATTTTTGTCTTTTGTTTGTTAACATAGTATTTAAATGAGATTCTAACATGGTGAGACATACCGTTAAGATGTTGTGTTCATGCTACAACAGCTCAATGCCAGCTGCTATATTTCATTGTCACAATCAGCTAAAACGTGAGGGGATTTCTCTCTTTTTAAGAGTTGCATGCTTTTGATAATTAGATGGAAAGAGAAAGCACTGCTTATAACATGGAAAAGAGAGGGTGAAGTTCTTTACTAATGACCATTTGAAATAATTTGCTGGTCAGTCTTGAAGAGAGAAAACAACCATGTTCTCATCGAGAAGCCCACCTTAGAGGATTGACAGTATTGAGTATTTCCCCTGCCTTTCTGCCTTACTCATCTGTACTTTGAAAACTGTTAGATTTTATTTTGTAGTCACTTAATCCTTGCATGTAGTATTTGGAGAGAGGCTGTTGTGTCACAATTCTTGTTCTTACCCTCTGTCAAATCAAAACACAGTGCCGACAATCTGCTGTACAACCTGTCAGCTGTCCAGGATTGTCTCTGCTCATGCTGCTCGAACAGATTTCTTGAGCCTGTTTTGGCTTTTTTTTTGTTCTTTTTATTTTGGTGTAGTATTCCCCTTGGCTTCTGCTGTTCCTTTCACTTCTCGATTTTTTTGGCAACCCAATGGTAATGTACAAATCTGAAGTCTATGAGTCAGAATTCATGTTATTCTGAACTTCTGGGAAGTCTGAGAGAGTTTGCAGTCACTCTGCATTTCATGGAGGATTGGGCTGAATCTGTTTTTCATCTTATAAGTGTTATGGTATGAAGAGAATTTTCATGATCAAAAATATGATTTTTTGGGGGGGAGGAGGGGAAATCAAATTCACCTGGGCAAATGCTTCAAGTGCACTTAGACAGGATTCCCTCAAAGCTGGCTGTATGTCAAGTCCTAAACAAGAATTGTAGTATAACTGGAGATGTCACTGAGGTGTTGGAAATGTTTTGGTTTTTTTTTATTGCTGTGGAGGAATTTAACAGAAGAAGATAGAAACCTATTAACTGAAATCATCTACCTCTTATTATCTACCTTTTATGATCATAGCTATTGAATGGACCTGATGTTTAGTTTTCTGTCCTTTTGGCATTAGTCAGTCATGATACAGATCTTCTCCAAGGCTTGTGACAGCCTGTACACCTGTGGCTTTTGTTAATTCCAAACAAATTGTGGTGGACAAACTGATTTTTTTTTTTTTTTTTTAATTTATTGACTGTAAAAATGTACAGAAAGCTCTGTGTTTTTAAAATATAACATTAGGCCTTGAGTGATGAAAACATAGGTTAGATCAGATTACTACTACTTCTTTAAAATGGCATGGTACTCGTTTGTTATTCATATTGTTGTAAACTGCTGGTTCGCTGCCACAGAGTATGTGGGTACAGAACTAAGCAGTTGAGTGAAGGGTGGGAAGTCCTCAGTGAAGAGTCGGTTTGCTTTTAGTGGAATTGGAAAGCTTCTGTACAAATTCCCTGGTAGGCTTTCTTCCTAAGAAAGCTCTCTGTATTTGAATCACTCTAGATCACGATTTCAGTGATTTGTCTTTAAAACTGAAATGAATGCTGTACATATTCATATAAAAGGGTGCAGCCAACAGTTGATGAAATTTTACAGATAAAACCATTCCAGAACAAGGGAATGAAAAGTTACATTAATAATGGGTGAAGCTATTTATGTAGAAATGTGACTGTTGCAGAAATGAAACTACAAGTCTCATTCCTCATCACCTTTTTCCTTTGCTGTTTCCATGCTCTTCTCATGCTGTTGACTACCTGTGCCTCCACTTTCCATTAGGACTGGTCATTGAAGTTCTGAGCAATTAATTGTCCAAAGTCCATCAGAATCCCAATAGTGCTGGATAAATTAGATATAGCTTTGTCCCTCTTGTCTGAGACCCTTTGTTCATTATAGGCTTTTGGAGATCTCTATTGGATTGGTTTCCACTGAAGGGTATTGGAAACTACTTTGTTCTAAAACAGAGATGACAGAGTAGGTGATCCTTTTCTCTCTGCTTTTCTCATGTCATTCAGTCATTCAGGGTGTACTTCTTCAGTATTCAAATTGCAGAAGGAGGTTCAAATACCTACTTGACTGTGAAGTAGATAGTGAATTAAGTAGGGGGAGAGGTTGAAAGACACTCCAATGTGTCTTGTTTGATGAGCTTGGTTTGTCAGAGACCAGTGGAAAAAATCAAAGTGAGTTAGAAAGTGAACAAATAAGATGGTACATAGGTTGTCCACCTGCATCTAGGAAGTTTTAGAGTCCGGTTATAGTTCTAGTTTTACTTGTGAATTTTTCTTCTAAAGGATACTGCAGACCCGACCTTTCTGTTTTCACCTGTGGCCTATGCACCTGTGTGGCCACAGATCCAAGCTCAGGCTTTTCTGCCTGGCCAACAAGGTACATAGTTTGGAGCAAAATGCCCACCCTGGAGGAGTGCTTGCATCTGAGGAGCTCTGATCTGGGCTTCGCTGTACTGCAGAATTTAAGAAATACATGGAAAGGATTTTGTTTCCTCCAAATGAGGGAAGTTAGCTGCAACACTTGCAAAGGTAACGCTCTGAGAAGCTGCTGGATAAAAGTGGGACAACTATTTATAACTTGAAAATGAGATGACCCTGGAGTTCCTTGAAAGTAGACTTGAGTATCTTGTTTTAGAGCAGGTGCTGATGCATGAAACCTGGGTAAAGAAGAGAATACTGAGGATTTGCAGATGAATATTAAATTTGCACCTCTGTCCTCTCCATGTTTGTCCTAACTGAATTAGATATCTTCCTGTTCAACTTGTTCTGTCTTTCTTTAATCCACCTTAGCCTCTGAACATGCTAATGGAATTAGTTAAGGTAGATCTGATAGACTCGTAGAAGTCCCTGATGCTCTCCATGGTGAACAGGTGAACTCAGAGTGACCATCTTTGATTTAGATACCCAAATTTTATCTTTTTAGACTTGAAAAAGATGAATCTTATCTTTCCGTGCTAAAAGGAAATGTAAGAACACAGCCAACTTGCTTAAATGTCTCACAGTAAGTGAAGGACCATTTCTGTATTTAGCAATATTATTGATTTTTTTTTTTTTTTTACCCTTCTCAAGGTCTTGTGTGAGCCTTACGCTACACTAGTTTAAAACATCTTAAATTAACTATTAACTTCTGCTTTTCTGGGACCCAGTTGCCCAGAATTATCAACTGCTATATAATGTAATGCTAGATCTCATAGCTCTGAATATACTTTTTGGCTCTTTTTTCTTTTTTTTTTCCTTGTTCTGCCTGATCTGAATAGTCATTGTACATCTTACTCTAAGCAGCATAACTAGATAATAGGGATAAGGAATTGGCTGAACAGTTTCTTTCTGATAGATGACCCCATACAGTATAGCAAATAGTGACGAGTGGCTCTCTTGGAAGGGTTTGATCAATAAAATTCCCGTGGATTTATGATCCCATTCTCTTTAGTCTCCTTACAGACTAGCAGTTTCTGTTCTTCTAGGCTTGACTGGCATTTGATTTATAAGATGAAACTTTCTGCTTTGTCCAGTTAAGGCTGTCATTATAGTACACTGACACTTTTAAGAAACCAGATAGTAAGGTACAAGTCCTCTTGTTGATGGTTAACTAGTTTGATGCTGAAGTTCTTACACTCTGAGGTCCATGTACAGTTATTCCGTGGGAGTTGGAGGAGTTCAACATGTATTAGTACAATGTATTGGAATGCAGCCAGGCACCCTCTGTTACAGGTTGTACTCAGTATGGGTGAATGTAAGATCAGCTGCAGATGGACTGGTAGACTGGCAAAGACAGGACTCTGGATGTCTTTATTAAAACTGCTATCATACAACACAGTGTACAAAAGGCATCACTTGTGAGAGCATTTCCCTGGGTTTACTCCTATTTAACTTCTGCTTACTAGCTAGCTGCTGCAGTTTAGGTTATAAACCTTAGTGTAAATCCCTCCAGTTTTCAGTCATAATATATATTTTATCATCAACCTTTTCACTAGTTTGTTAACTCTCACTGGTCTCTTTACTTAAGCAGCATATATTTGACTTAAAATTAATCTGTTGAGATGCTAGTGTCCAGATTATCTCCATAAATCTAGAATATATATATTTTTTTTCTTAGAAATATGTTGAATTTCTATTGATTTTTACATGGGCAATACTGAAGGGTCAGGTAAAAATCCGTTTCCTAAATTTGAAATAAACTGTTTGTTTGGTTTTGTTGTTTTAAACAAAAAGATATTTCAACCCAGAAGGGCCTTTAAGGAGTACAGTGACGGCTGAGATGGCATCTATACTATCAAAACCTAGGAATAAACAAGGTGAGGAATGGCTTATAGGCTTGCCTAATAGGCACAGGAACTGCATGTATGAGAAACTGAGTGATCTGGATGTTGGTTTTTATTCATAGGAAGGAGCAGCTTCGATCAAAGCGTAATGTTCGGGAAGGATGCTTATTGCTCTCCAAGTTACAGGCTTGCTTTGCATCTCTGCACGCATTTTCCTCAGTAAAAATATACCAAAATTAATAGGAAGGTGTGATAACTGGGATTAGTCAAGTAGGAAACACAAAAACGAGATAATCAGTCAGTCTTATTTACATACTGGACCTATTTGACCTTAACCATATTATGTCTGCAATATTGCAACTCTTATGTTAATGTTCTTGAGTTCATTCTTTGGATCTAGGGATTGTGCTGCACAGCACCATTTATCTAGGAAGATAGGTTTCATACTAGGAGAAGTTCTTCATGGTAGAGATTTTTTATTAATGAGAACAACAAAGACTTTGCTGATTTATCACCTGTTGGTAACTTGATTCTTTAAAGTGTTCCACTCCTCTTTTAGACCCTATTTTTCTCTCCAACAATGACCTTCAGTAGGATTCATTAATAAGAAGCAGGGCATTTACAAGAAGGACAACTTACAGTAATATTAGCCAAGGAGGCACACAACCTTTGGTGACTCGTGTTGTCCAAGAAGGAGCTTGGAGGATTTGTGGAAAACACAGCTGTGCTCACACTGTGGGACCTTTGGCTGCTTTCAAGTCTGAAAGGCTGAAGTTATACCTTAGTGTGGCTGCATCACCTGCTTCATCAAGTGTCTGTGACTCTTATTTCTCCCTGTTCAGCTTTGCCCCTACATTTTGCTTTGTCTGTATCTATTTGTTGGCACTGTATTTACATAGCACTGTCTGTGCTGTCTTAAATTTCCTTTGTTCCTCTGAACTAACGTTCCCTGTATAACCCACAGCACAGGTAACTGTAAAGAACTTTTCTTCAGTATCTAGCAAGGGACTCTAAAACATTAAGCAGTATATCCTGAACAACACCTTATTACAATGTGATCACTTTCCTTCTTGAACTTTATTTGCTCTATGATTTTCACTGTCACCAAATGTTAGCATTCCTTACGGAGTAAATAAGTGCATTCAAGACATACACCTTTTGGCCCACCGGAACGTTCTCATAAGATAGTATGAGTCCAAACACGTTTATTTTTTTGTTTCAGATATCATGAGTAATTGTTTCTTGATTAAAGCTCAAGCTCTATGAAGCTGCTCTGAGACAGCTTCAGGTGGAATGTAAAAGTGGCAGGATGTTAGTCCCCATGTTTTTGGGAAAAAATAATAATGTGACAATAAAGTGCATCAACAGTGGAAAGTAGAAGATAAAATCTCAAACCTTTCTTAAGCCAAGCGTGCAATTCTCAGGGTACCAGATGGTGTGGCGGAGTTGGTGAGGTTTGTGTTCATACAAACCATGTGGTATGAAGCTCATTATCATTGTTCACAGGAAATATATTACAGTCCTGAAAATGTTCACTGGTAAGCATTCTACTCCTCCAGTTTTTCATAGCACTTGAGCAATAATGATCAGTTACTTTTGACAAGGTTAATGTTATAACCACATTTAGGGCATATATTTTATTGGTGAAGAGCCAGCGTTTTTCAAGCATGTAATGTGATTAACAAACTTGAGTAAAAAATTCTGATAACTTTAGGAAAATCTAAAATGTAGTCCTTTTTCTTCATAAACAATGCAACTTTTCAAATAATGCTGTCAAAATAGTATGATGTTTGTTTCCATTACTATACTATTACATGTATACTGCTAAACAATACTGTGATATGTTTTGTATCATGATAAGAAGTGATGCAAGGTCAAAACTTTTATTAAAAAGTGTCACACTGAAATAAGCCGCTGTTAATTTCACTTGACTCTCAGACAGAAATCTTGTATAGTATTTTGTTGTTTTAATTCTAACAACTTTTTTCAAACAAATAACAATTCCCTAGAAAATTTAAAAAATTATACCACTCAGTTGACTGACAGTGCTGAAGTCTGTAAAGTACTGAAAAATGTTCAAATAATATTTCTGTTTCTAACCTTCACGTTAATTTCAAGGAGGCACTGAAACGCTTCAGGTCCTACTTAATGGTAAGATTTGTGGCTGAAGATTGCAGAAGTTTCTTATTCCTTTTCTATTTTTTATTAGTACTTTAAGTTATATCAGTTTACGGTTTTGATGGAACTGGCAAACTTTCAGTGAACGTCTTTGCAATGTTGGCTTGATTTGCTGACAATAAAAGACTGAGTACAATTTCTCTGTGAACATCTAGGTTTCTGTGTAGTGGAGGGATTTGCAGTTTATAGCATGGATATGCTTCTTTACTGCGCCTCTGAAAATCCACCCACATTTGGAAAAGCTGTAAACATTTGAAAAATTGCATTTCACACATTCTTGGTAAAGTCTTGTTAGATTTTTTTAGCTGGTACATTTCCAAAAGATTACGTATGCCTTGGATGTCCTCCTCCCTCAGGTGGATCAAACTTTCTTTGAAATCACTGCTCTGAATTGGCCAAGTCAAACCAGTCCAAGCAGGGGAACAGAAATCAATGAAATTGCTCACCAATAGATAAGAAAGGCATCCTGCTGAAATCAGTTAGCACATCAGGATGGATTAAACATTAAAAATTAAACCTCAAGAAGGATACAAATTGGGCACGTGAATGAGAATGCTTTGTAGTTAAGAAGTGGTGAGACTGAGATATTGTCTGCTTGTGCTTTTGTAGATGGCCGGCTGTGCATGGGAGCGCAGTTTAGATGTTTAGATGGGAGTTTAGATGAGCAACATAGAAAGGAGTTTTAACTGGGAAAAAAAGACCAAAAAACCCAAAAACAAAAACCAGAAATATTGCATGTCTACTTTAGGTACAGTTCTATTTGGACTTTGTTGCTCAGTGCTTTCAATGCCTGTCAGTATCTCCTGTAAAATAAAACAAAAAATACTTTCACATGATTTTTAGCATTCCTTTCCTAGGTAGCCAAAAAGGACAGGTAGTCATCTGTTTTTTTTTCTTTTTTCTTTTTTTTTCCCTCTAAATATATGGATTGTTCTTGTAGTATTTCACCCCTTCCCCCTCTCCCAGATCTGTGAGTTCCCCCTCCCCAGTAGTCATGGAACTGGGCCAAACTGGGCCCAAGACCATTGACAACAGTGAAGCACAGGCACTTAATAAATAGCTCCTTAGTTGCTACCCTGTTAGCTTAGGAAAGAAAGCCATGTTGAAGCTTCTGGAAATATCTGTTTCCCATTATGCATCAATGTCATTGTTCTTTTGGCCCATGCTCAGTTTAGTAGGTCACTAGCTGTAGGTAGAATCTCTTAACTCAAGGCAGAAATTATCTTCCTTTCATTGCTGTTCTGAACATAATATGGCATCTACTGTTTGCACAGGAGTTCAAAGTCTGAAGCAAGAATGTCTAGTTTTTGACACATTATCTTCTGAACATCAATTCAACAGTACCTTTTTAGAATGCAGAATAACCAAAGTATAGTGATACCCAATTTCTTCACTAAGCATTGACTTAACTATTGGCAGAAAATTCCTAAAGATAGATAAGATGATGTTGAAACGCTCTAGTGAAAACTTTTTTTGTTTCCCCCGTTTCTAGTATCATTCCTTTGTTTGTTTCAAAGTAAAAGATGGAGACATAAATTGCTGAACTTGGGTACAGATTGTGATTTATTTTACTTGATTTATTTGAATAAAGCCAGGATAAAGGCTTAAAACTTCCCATAGCTGTTTATTTTTCTGATCATAGTATCACTAAGGTTGGAAGAGACCTCCAAGGTCATCTAGTCCAACAGTTCGCCTACCATCGGTATTTCCCCAGTAAATCATGTCCCTTAGTATGACATCTAAATATTTCTTGAACACAATTACAAAGTGTTCTTTATTTTTCTTAAGAAAAGTGATTACTTATACAACTGATTTCTGAGATGAATGAGCTGTAAAAATCAGAAAATGCCCTGCAGAAGAGAGTCTCAAGCTAGAATGACTAAGCTTTGCCTTGTTTGCTTCTGGGAGCAGAGGATGGAAATTTGACTTTGTGCTTTGAAAGGGGTAGTTTAGGCCCAATCCAGATTTCATTGAATTGAGCAGAAAGTGTCACTATACTTTTAATAGTAAAAGAGTTGGGCCCTGTATTAGTCACTTTAATATAGTACTGTCTCAAGTGGTTGCATTCTACTGCATTTTATGTTTGAATATTACTGCCTTGCTGCAAATGATCCAGTTATTGTCATTTCAGCAGCAGCAGGCAATTTCTTGAACAGATTACTATTATGAGGAATGGTGTGGAGGGAGGGAGGAAAGTTTATTGCCCACTTGAATTTTTTCAAGGGTGAAGAGCTAGAAACACAGAAGTTCAAAGAGGAGCTGCATTCCTTGCTCTTCTAATGCATAGTGCTGTGTTCCAGAAAAGATGAGAGAGGGAAATATATGTGGATATGGAAAACATGACATGGAATCACTGTTTCACTTGCACTTGATGGAGCAGAGCTGCTTCAGCAGGTCACAAGAAGGTAGTTATGAAACTTTCATGTTGAATATTGTGTGCAGGAGGTGGATAACAACTCTTCTGTTCTCCTAGTAGGTAAATGTGGTGTAATCTCTTTGATTTTTCTTCAAATAATGCATCTAAATGCCTTAGCTCAAAGACAGTAGCTTCAAAACTGAAGACAAGATAGTGGTGCTAGTGCTTAGCTGTGGCAGGACGCGGTGGTCTGAGTTCTGGGTTTGGTTAGTTTTGATTGTGAAATCTCATACCACAGCTAATAAGTTGTCTGTAAACTATTGTTTTCCTTTTTGTTCTGTCTCTCCCCTCCCCTTCAGTCCCTGACCCCTTCCAGCAGAAGAGAAAAAGATCACTGGTAGAGTATGCCATCCTAGCATCCTATGGTCTGCCCATACTCTTGAAAATTGTCTCAGCAGTGGCCATTTTGCTTACTTAGAAGTTCTGCAATGACTTCTAGACTTGGTTTGTTTCTAAACTGTAGCACTTCAGTGAATTTATCATCAAACCCAAAGTGCTGGAAACAGATCACATAAGGGAAAACCTTCTCCCTTCCCCGGTCTCTATTGGGTCACGTCATAGCTTGCTTACTGCAAGGCTATTTTATGTTGACAAATGTAACTGCATACGTGAAGCTGAAGAAAAGCCTGCCTTCATCTTACAATTTTTCCCAATGCTTGTGACTTAATAGCTGGGGTTTTTGTTTGTTTGCTTTTTACTGTGACCAGATCTATTGCTACTTTTCTGCTTTTAGCCAGATTTTATGCTGTTGGAGCACAGTCAGCTCTCTCCAAGATCTCTGTGGCACATGAATATCTTGTTTGATTCCGCAAAGAGCTTGGTGCTTAAGCATAGAAGAATAAGAAACACAGAGTGCAAAATTGCTAATTTAGTATCAGTCCAAACCAGCAGAGGATCTGCCAGGGTGTTGGGCACTAGAGGAGACAGCTGTTGGTTTTTTTTGTTTGTTTGTTTTTCTGCTGAGCATTTGGTGATGCTTCTATTGGCAGGGTGAAAGAAAGCATTTCCTGGCCTCATCACCACGTTTTGCTTCTCCAGTTTTCGTGGTAGTTTGCACTGGCTTGAATAGTTACATATATATATTTATGAATTAGTCACTTGAGGGTTGTTTAACTCCAAATTTTACTTCAGAGATGTGTAATTTCTGATTTCATTTGCACTCTGTAATGATGTGCATTAGTTAAAACCTTGCAAGTTTTTTTACGGTGCATTGCCAATGAACCTCCTTATCACCACCAGCTAGTCTAATGTTTCATTTCCGATCAGTTTATTATTTCAAGCCAAAATATGTTATGTTAGCTTCCAGATAATCACAAACTAGAGACTAGACTGAACTTACTCCTTTGTATGGGTTTGTATCTAGAGTTTCTAGAGCAAAGAATTGACATTTGCACACAGTGTCTTCCCAGAAATGTGTAGTGTAAGAGGGAATAGAATAGTTTAGAGTTGGTCTTTCATTGACTGTAAAATATGAAAACTCCCATAGGAGATAAAATTAAATTAGTACAATTGCATGTCACCCAAATCACAGCAAACAACACTATTAATAAGTGTACATTTGGTAATTGTTATGGACATCAAGTAATTAAAAAAAAAAGTGAACATATGCACACAGTACACGCTTGTTTATTCTTACTTTTTACTTTTCCTTCCTTACTTTTTATTTTCCTTTTATTTTTCTTCTGAAATGTACTAATAACCAGATTGTCAGTAAAAGCAGAAGGCTTCCAGGTAAGAGATTTTTCCTATGGTGCTTTTTCATTCCAATGGCTGAAGACTTGTTTTATTCCAGCCCCAAGTGGAGTTGAAGGAACACAGAGAGAGAGAGATTATTATTATTTTTTTTTTTTTGCTTGCTTATTTTTCACGGTAACTGAACCAAGGTTCATTAGAACACCCTTGTACTTCTGTGACAAAACAAGGTGCCTAAGAGACCAGGTGGAGATAACCACGCTATCCTTCATCAGTTTGCTAGCTTCATCTGTCCAAGTTGGCAAGTTTTGTGGTAATGTATGCCAAATGTTCCGGATTGCTTGTTTGGCTCAGCATCAATACTGCATGGATTTAGAACAGTTTGGTCAGTCACCTTTAGTGCACTTCCTTTGATTGTCTTTTCTGACCCAGTTCAGTGTCTTGCTTGGTTTTCTTTTGCATTACATGCAGCCAAAAAAGAAATCTCATTTTTCTTTCAATTAAAAATAACCCTTTTCCACCACTGAAATATTTCACTTCCAACTCTATTCCATGCAATATAAAAAATTTCACTCTTTTAAATGTTATTTTCCTTAGGGACTAGATTTCAAAACAACACAAGAAAAGTTTTCCTTTCTGTCATATTGTTTGATTTACAGTAGTCTGAAGTAAAAAAGAGGCAAACAGATTAAATTAGCCAACATATTTAAAGTTATGAACTTGTACTATGTAAAGATAGAAATCATTTTGGAGATGGTATCCAAAAGCTCTGTGTAAAGTGAGCAATTAGAATTCTTGCTTGAAAAAAAAAAAAAGTACTCAATCTTTTTCTGTTAGAAATATGATCCGAAGATCTATCCTTAAGGAAAACGGCAAATTAAATAGTTTCACAGTAATATATCTATATATACATATTAATCCTTAATTACTCAAAAATATTAATTACTCTTTTTAGCTCATTTAAATTTTGATGTTGGTTTTCATTTAAAAGAAAGTATTTGTGAAAAATACAAGTATGCAGATTAAAGGTCTGATATCTGTTACAGAGTCTAGAACAGCTCATGACTGTAAAGTCACCTGTATTAGATTTGTAGACGTTCCTGTAATCACTTCCCATTATTACATTAGTACTATTTTTTTTTCTTCCCATATTAAACACTTACTTGCCTTTAGGCTTCTACATGGGAAAGTGATCAATAGCATATTCTTAAATCCCATTGAATGCTGAGAATAAATCATATTATAGAATCATAGAGTGGATTAAGTTGAAAGGGACCTTTAAGATCATCTAGTTCCAACCTTCCTGCTATAGGTAGGAGCACCTTAAATCTTTCCAGAAATGGGGCCTAGACCAATAATTTTTCAAATAGATTGGTAGCATGCGAAGGATGACATTTCCATTGTTTATACTACCAGCATCCATCTCTGTTGGTGCTGATGGGGAGATTAGAATAAAAGATTCTAATACAATTAGAATACAAATCTAAAGATTTTGGATGTGTCTACTTTACATTTATTGAATTTTCTGTCTATTTTTCCTGCAAATCTAATTTATTAGTTTTGCTTAGTGATGTGCTCAAGCACCTTGGTGAACAGGTTGCCCAGAGGAGTTGTGGATGCCCCATTCCTAGAGGCATTCAAGGCATTGAGTGGGGCATTGGGCAGCCTGATCAGGTGAGTGGCAACCCTGCCCACGGCAGGGGCATTGGAAATGGATGGGCTTTGAGGTCTCTTCCAACCCAAGCTGTTCAGTGATTCTATTAACTGGAATTTTCTCTTTTCCATACCTGTTTTTTATTTTCTCCATTACTTGGGGACAAAAAGTGATGGAGGCAGTATTTATGGGATATTTGACATAGCTTTGTGAATAGTCTGCAGAATAAGGGAATTCAAATGTTCAAGACTTTTTTGTTTAATTTAGACATTCCTCTGATTTCAAAGTATACACAGGTATATGCAGCGCACACTACTGGGCAAATACTTTCTTAAATTCCCTTTCAAATAAGCTGCCTGATGGAAAGGGACCTTGGTGTACTGATGGACAGTTGGCTGAATATGAGCCAGCAGTGTGCCCAGGTGGCCAAGAAGGCCAATGGCATCCTGGCTTGGATCAGGAATGGTGTGGTGAGCAGGACTAGGGAAGTCATCTTGCTTCTGTACTCGGCATTGGTGAGGCCTCACCTCAAGTACTGTGTTCAGTTTTGGGCACCTCGGTACAGAAAGGACACTGAGGTGCTGGAGCAGGTCCAAAGAAGGGCAACAAGGCTTGTGAAGGCCTTGGAGAATATGCCCTAGGAGGAGTGACTGAAGGAACTGGGCTGTTTAGTCTGGAGAAGAGGAGGCTGAGGGGAGACCTTATTGCTCTTCCGGTATCTGAAAGGGCTTACAGCGAGAGCAGGGCTGGTCTCTTCTCACTGGTGACAGGTGACAGGATGAGGGGAAACGGCCTCAAGTTGTGGCAGGGAAGTTTAGGTTGGATGTCGGGAAAAACTTCTTTAGCGAAAGGGTTGTTAAGCACTGGAATAGGCTCCCCAGGGAGGTGGTTGAGTCACCATCCCTGAATGTGTTTAAAATCTGTTTGGATGTGGTGCTCAGGGACATGATTTAGGGATGGTTGTTAGAGTTAGGGTAGTATGGTTAGGTTGTGGTTGGACTTGATGATCTTTAAGGTCTTTTCCAACCTGAGCAATTCTATGATTCTATGATTGAAATAGATTAAATTGAAGAAAGGAACTCTAGTGATGGATAACTTGATAACATGCCTCTTTCTTAAATATGTTCAAATACATCTTTCCATCATTGCACCAGATGGGAGTAGCTTTGTCACTTAACAGAATCCAAATTGACTTGAGCTTCTATTTGTCTTATTTATTTTAATGCGTTTCAGTTAATATCTCAAAATGTTTTCATTTTTACCCCACTTAGTGGGTTGTTTCCAAAATTTTCATGCAATAACCCTTCCTCTCCCCACCTCTGCCAGAATGAACAATCATATTTTATTTCTTATTCTCTCAAGGGGGTTACTTTTGCCAGACTTCTGTTTGTTTTGTCCGCCTGCCAAACTCCAGCGAATGTCTTACTGTGTAAAGGATGATGCAGCCAGTCTCCACATGATTTCAGAAGGTTCTTATGTGTTGTTTTTTTTTTAAATTGTAGAATTTTTTTAGTCTGTATGACACAGCAGATAAAATGATCTTCAACTAAAGAATGAGTTTAATTATCTTCTTGCAGAATGATAAAGGTTGAAATTATCTTTATAGCTTTCATAAAATAAGAGCGCAGCATGGCTAAATCTCTAGCTCGTTCATGAAACAAATATCAGCTGTCCAGGAATTTGTTGTTTAAACATGGCATTTACAGCTAGTACAGTTCAACAGCTCTTCACTGTGTTTACGTGACCCTTTAAGGGCAAAACTTAACGTTCACTCATATTCTTCTATGATCAATGTAATCCTGGAACCTGCCATGAAAATTTTGATTTCGGTAGTTTGGTGGTTCATTTGTATGAAACTCCTCAGGGATCTGGCTTTTGTTTTTCCACTGTGGATACTACTCATGTAATTCTGTCTGGGAAAATAAAATCATATGCAAGGATGAATTATTTCTTTTCCCCCACTGAGCTATTTATCTATTCAATTCCACAAAATATTAATGATGCGGATGTTTAGGCTGCCATCTAAATATTGCAGCGTGACTGGGATTTAATTTCTGTAACTGACCTCAGCCAAAACAAACAGTTACAAAAAAAAAAAAAAGTTTGAAATATTTTTGTTTTGCTTTATTTATTTTTTTAAATAGAAATGCAAACCCTTATGTTCCATGTTGTTGTTTACTAATTGCTTTAATATGAGAAAAGGAGTGAGTCTACATCATATTTTAATTCTTCTGTTGCAAATTCTTCTAAACATGCGGTGTTGCCATTTGTAAGATGCTGTGGTAAATGCAAATAATTGTGGTGATGGAAGCATGGGATGGGATACAAGACGTTATCAGTTTTAGGTGGGGGATATCTGGGGAATCTTACCAATGCCTGGAAGGAGGATGCAGAGGATGGTGCCAGGCTCTTTTCAGTTCTGCCGCAACCCGGGAGGCATTCAAGGCCAGGTTGGGTGAGTCCCTGGCCCACTTGGTTTAGTGGTAGATGTGCCTGTCCAGAGCAGGGAGTTGGAGCTAGGTGTTTCTTAAGGTCCCTTATAACACAAGCTATTCTATGATTCTATAGTGCATTAAAATCTGTGACAAAAGTACTTGTTTTCCTCTGGCAGAAGTATTTGGGAAGGACCTTAGGGAAGTGTCATGTCCAATGTTGTGCCCAATTAACATGTAATATGCTCTATTTTCCGTAATTAAGATATTCCAAATGAGTCCTTTCTTATACTGTTCCCTTTCTTATTTTACTTTACCTACTTTTTAAATAGCAAATTCCAGTAGAAAACCATTACCATTAGTTCTAGGCAACAAACACAAACAATTAGAACAATGAGTAGTTGACACCAGTTTTTCTGTTCTTGCCCCATAAATCTGATTTTACAATCCAGTCTAACTTTCAAAAATGTCACAGGAGAAAGCAAGGAGACATAAAAGCATTTCTTTCCAGTTCAGTTTTGTAGCATCATGATAGTGAATTCAAGAGAGAGATTTGTCATTTGCAGATTGACTGTGGCTGTAGTGCCTTCAGATCACCTTTGTTTTGGAACGTTTATTCTAGTTTGAGTCTTCTCTGGTTTGAGCAAAAACTACTAGGAGAGGAAAAGCTTTCTACATGGCCTTACATTGTCTGGGTTTGTGAATCTTTGGTGCTTTGATGCCTTGAAACTTATTTAGACATTTGCAGCCATGAAATGAGACCAGATCACTGTGGTATCACTTTACTCTCCCTCCAAAAAGGTATAAATCGTCCATTAGACAGTAAGCAGTGGAACATTTGACTTGCTCTGCTTCTCTAGAGAGAAATGATAATGTGTTAATTTGGGGAAATGAGAATTAGAAACAGCTAGTTAGTGTACGTAAAGTATGTGACTTGAAGTCTATATATGGTGCACTTCAAAGAGTGAATTCAAAGTCCCCTGCACTTTCCCTTTTTTTTTTTTTTTTTAATAAATTAAGGAAATAAATATATAAAAAAACATAAAAGGGATGTGCAGCACAAATAGGCAAAATAAGGCAATTACCATTGAAAGAGTCAATGAGATTTGTTTCTTTCTCTACAGAATATAAGTAGCTTGAATTATAGTATTTTGGCTAAGTATCCTGTCTTGTGTTTTGGTATTAACTCTGTGATAGACTTTTTGAGCTTTCAACTTCAAAAGGCAAACAAAAAAACCCAAAGTTTATTATCATTGTCTTTTTTATTTCTTTCCCAAAGACTTAAATTTTGGACAATAAAACTCAAGTTTTGTTTATATATAAGTAGTAGTATGTAGAAACTGCCTTGTGGTACTATAATGCTCAGTGCTAAGTATTCCTCAACTACTTGCACCAGAGACAGTGTCGAAAAGCTACAAATCTGCAATTTCTCTGCCAAGGTTGAAGGCCATTTAAGATAACACTACAGTAGAAGTGGTGATGACACCTTCTGTTACCACTGGCAGATTATTCAGATTGGAGAGAAGAAAATGCAGAAAATGAATGATGGGAGAGGGAAAGATAAATCATATGTCTGCATGCAATGGCTTCTCTCAGAGATGCTTTAAAGTCATCGAGGAGAGGACAAGTGATCAAGTTTGAAGCTGAAAAATACGTCTTCATTGCCGTTTTCTTCATGAGGTAGGTGATTGGAAGCTTGGAGGGGTTTTTGCTACTCTTGGTTACCAAAGAGTAGATTAAAAAAGCAATGCATCAGATAAAGCCCTGATTCTTCAGGGCTCTTCTGGGCTTTACTGCTGATTGCCCATGGCAATGTTTGCTCAAATTCAATGAGTTGTTTGAAAAAAATGTAAAGTACCGGCAACATTAGAGCAAGAGACTAAATATTATCTATCCCTTCCTAAGGCACACTGCAGTGTAATGGAACTCCGTGGATTTGGAGCACTCTTTCGACAGATGATGAGCAAGATTAGTTTAAAGAGAACCTTTGAGTGGGACAAGGATTTCTGTGACCTGCCAGAGGAATAGAAATAAGTTACCTGCAATTTCATTTGACTGCGTGATGCACAACAAAGATGCTACAGATTATGTTATTTAGCAAATGCTGTAGTTTGGTGCAAAGATGATAATGAAGGCTATTTTTAAGCATATCTCCTGAGCCTACTATGCAAAATTTATGAGTGGATAGTACTTCATAGTGAATGAAGTTTATACTTATCCTATAAGAGACTGTAAAATATTCTTGCGGAGTTTTGATCTGGAAGAAAAAATATTTTAGCAGTAAGGAAAAGGAAAGTGTGCTTCACATGTCCTCTTTTGCTGTTTTTATCCTGACTAGGATAAGCTTTGCCAGGATGCAGAGATTAAAACGGAGCTGCAAAATAAATTTTGACTGCACAAGCAAGTAAATCACTACCTGAGGTTTGAATTTAAATAAAAAAATTGAACGTGAACTGAACTCACTTCCAGACTTGTAAACAGATGACACTATAGTCATACAGACAGGTTTCAGGACACAGAAAGAACAGTCAGAGGTCACTGGACTCCATTTGTTTGAGGTGGGCTTTTGCAGATGTGCCACACAGAGAGCCTTATTTTGACACATACACGTGGCCACAGACATATATGCACTAATACACTTCATGGATGCAATTCTTAGTTTAAAGATGTCCCACTTGACGTTGCAATTGCAGGGAGAATTCAGAGGAATTAAATGTGTAGGAGGAGGGACAAGGTGGAAAAAACTAACAAGCAAAACCAACTCTGTAGTAATGAGTACATTCTGGAGTAGTCTTGGAGTTGATTGCTTGATTTTCAAACTCATTCTTGAAAGAGTAACTTTTTTCCAAAAAGGAAAGCAAATTAGTTTAGTTTAGTTGTTTGTTTTTTTTTCCCTTGACTGGCTTACTACCTAATGTGTTGTGGAAGAGAACATCAGAATCACTGTACCTTCTATCCATTGATGGTGAGCGTGACTACCCTAATAACAGCAAGGAAATGTCAGATTTCTAAGAAATTGTCTTTTCATCCTTATCTGTAAAGGCTGGATTTATTACTTGGTCTATTTCTGTACCATTCTATAACTGGGTTGGAACAGTTGTCAGTGAAGGTTTAATAGACTTGCATGTCAGAAAAGCAGAAAGAAGAGGAGAGTGGGGAAAAAGGTTCTTAACACTTCATCAAAATTTTATTTCTTTGCTTTTAATAAAATCTATTTAGGGAAACACAGGACTCCTGGTTTATTTCTGAATTCTGTAGTGTAAGAGGAAAAAAAGCTCACACTTGCATAGTCTAAACCAGGCAATTGCTCCTTAGTCATTTTCCCTCCTTTAGATAACATCTTCCTGAATGAATAACAAATGGCATCAAACTCCTGCCATCTGTCAGTCTGTACAACTGTCTCCTCTGTGCCTTTCTAGATACAGGATGGACTTCTGGCTTTTCCAAAAGTTTACTGTACTGTGATCCAAACTAGCTGCTCTTTGTCTGGCATTTGTGTTGGATTTGCAAGGAGCTTTCCACTGGTTCAGCTCTTCTGAGCACACCAGGGTGTTGGTAGAGGATTCCCCCCAAAGCCCTATAGAGCAGGGATGAGCATTTTGCAGGAGCTGGGCATTAACGTTCAGGGTATTTCTCCTCCCAGCAGTGTTCCTTCTTAATTTACAGCGGTAACTGTGCTGCTGAGCTGTTCTCTTTTGATGAGGTAAGACCTAGCAATATATAAACCTGAGTTATTTTGAAGAACTTTGCATATATAAGTGTAGAGTTACTATTTGTTTTTAAGGAAAATTCTAAAGCACTTTATTCTGAGTGAGGGATTACTTTATAATCAATGTACCTAACAGGAAATAATGAAAAATGAAGCCATTCTGTGGGGGATAACTGTACACAGTTATGATATCAGTTAACAATTTGTATTTGGCTCATTGAGAAAAGTGTAAATTAAGAAGTTAGTGCTTTCATTTCTACTTTTCATTTATGCTGATGCTTTCATAAGTTAGCAAAGTAGTTCATTATTTAACTGCTTGGTACTTCGGGAAGTGACTTTCATTCAAAGTGTTTACTTTCGTAGAGATTGTGATAATGAATGGTGTAAAACAGTCCAGATTGTTTTCCAAAATGAAAATCTGCATGTGAGCTTTGTAGTCGATTGGAGGTGTCAGTACTGAAATGTTACCATTTTTTCCACAATTCCAATGTTGCCATTTCCAGGGACATTAGTTTGGCTGATGTTGCTTTCTTTAGATATAAGCCGAGGTAGGCTGGAGGAGCAGAACTGCTTCCAGTAGGAATGTGTGTGTTTCATGTATAAGTGCTTGGTAATGAAATATTCGTTCTTAATCTCATTAGAATTGTCACTAGGTCAAATGCTGCTGGAGAGGAGACTGCCAGGCATGACCAAGTGTTTGGATCTTCCTCAGTGTTGGTCCATTTTTCTTGTACACATTTAGTTGACTCCGGATTCCCTTTGCTCACTGCATTCATATGTATTGTTAGGTTATAATCCTGTGGTCCAAACCGGACATGGCTCTCACTGACTTGATGGGAAATCATTCCCAGCTAAGAGTTTTGGGACCTAACCAGCTGAATGTGCGGTGCATTAGGGAAGCGGCAGCAGTATTATCAGCTTTCATATCAGAAATACTTATAAAAGCATTAACATTTCCAGTCTCTGTGTTAAGCAATATCAGCTCTTCAAGCTTTGGCTCCAGTTTTATTTCCTTCATGCTTGCACAAAAATCCCAATGGATGGGGGAGGAGTAAGGCTCTGTGAAAACTGACTGTGAACTTTTATAGGTTTTGCTCCACATTTCCCAAATCCTTCACATAAACATCCCTTTTTTCTCCTTTATCATTTTCTTGGTAGGAACCAGGGAAGTTTATCTTGCATGCAAAGCAGTTTACACGGCTCATAGAAGCACATGGAAGCAGACTGTTGTGAGCACTGGTCCTAAATGCCCAGGAGTTAGCATGCCGTGGACTGGGAGGTTATGCAGTTGGTGGTTTATCTGGTGGAAATAGCAGACACAAGGTAGTCAAAATGTGTAATGCTCTTGAATGCAAAGGATAAGCTTAGTCACAGCTGAGATACCTCATGTCTTGATTTGAAAATTCAGAAGAGGCTTATATGCAAGCAGAAAGTTCGTATCCTGGCTTTTTCCTTTCTACAAGTGTGCAGAAATGCAAGAGATGAATGAAAGGCTGTTGAATTCAATGAGAAGTGCTGGGAATGATCAAATCCATTTCTTCACCAGTGACAGATATGTCTTCTCACTGGGTGTGTTTGCCAGAAATCCAGCAAAAAATACAACAATACATTTAGGGTACTTCAGGATTATTATTTTTTTTAATATTCATCATTGAATATGCCAGAAGCTTCTGTTGAAATCATGTAGGAATGAGAAATACTGTTATATTAACATTACTACTGAAGAATAATATAAAAATGATATTCTAATATTTAAAATAATGAGGACGTTGCCTGGGAACTTGCAAGTTCTCGTTCCTCTCTTATCTCAAGGCAGGATCAGCTATACCTACGTGCTTCCTGGCAGATGTTTATCTGATTCTTTCTTAAAGATTTTTGGTAATGGAAATTCCATAGTCTTTGTAGTCATCCTGGTGCCTCTCACACAGAGGAAGTGTTTTCTCCTACTCTCTATCCTCAATCTACATTACTGCAGCTCAAGGTCGTTGCGTAGATGAGAAAAGATTCTTTTATCTGTAGCAGCAAGTTCCATATATTTAAATAAAACTTATTTAAATAAGATCCACCCAACTCTTTTGTTGCTTAAACACCATTCATTCTTCTTTCAAATATTTAACCTAGGATTGCACTAAAATCTAAAAATTGTAGTGTAAGGGGTATATCTACGCTTACAGTGAAAGTGGAGTGCTTTAATTGTAGCTCTTAATTACAGATCCTTATTCTAGTGGGTAGCTGTGATGCCACCAATGCTTGTCATGCTAGAATGGGAAGAATACAAAGCATGTGGAATATTAAGAGATCATTATCATACAAAGATAATGGGTGTATTATTTTAATAATACGGCATTTCTACACTACTCCCAAGTACGTATCAAGTTCTTGCTTTAAATTCCGTGTGAGTTAATATGTAAAATAGAGGTCATTCCTTTCAAGTTTTTATTAGTTTGGGAAATTATGTTATAAAAAGGGTGTCAGAGATGGGAGATTATTTTTTGTTTACCTGCATTAAAATAAGGAACTTGTTTGTTTGGAGTTAGAAACTGTAATCTGCTTGCTGCAGTCTTCAATTTAAACAATTAATTTTACAGTTCTTCAGTATTAGGTAAACAATTCCAGCTTTTGCTGATATTTTTTCTTAATTACTTTTTGAAATGCTTGCGTTCTATAAAGCTGAAAATTTCGTCCTCTCTTTATGTTCAGAAGAAGTTGCAGTTGGATTTCTGATGTCCTGAATTATATTGAATGCATGGTATTTGCACTCATGTTTGCTTATTGATTTGTTTTGCTTTGATCTGGGAGTAAAAGCAGAATGATCCTAAAAACTTGTTGACGAAGTGAGGGACACAAATAGAGAGTAAGATGGAGGCAGAAGGATTAGCTTGAAAGTCCAATTCTAGTAAAAAGAAAATCCAGTCAAGAAAAAGGATCCTAGGCTGTTCTAAATGGAGAATGTAAAAAAACACCAACGTGCTTGTGATCTGCCAGATGCAGGGCTAGGACTGGCCATAACCACGCAGTGCAGAGTGCCGTGGAGTACATTCCTGGTCAGTTCCTATTGCCCAGCTACTTGGCAGATCACTGATAACCAAAGCTATCTCTCCTCAATCCCTGTTGAAACGCCGGTCAATTATAGACTATACATCACTACCTCTTACTTTTTAGATTCAGTGCAAATCACTTGGTGTTGAAAGAAGTCTTTCTGCTTGTAAGATGGATTTCCACTAATTTTGCTCTAGCAGCAGCATGTCTGCAAGCAACTTTGGTGTGATCTCCTGACAGTAGGGCGAGGGTGTTGGAGTGGGCAGAAATACAAGTTCGGAGATTCTCATCAGTGAGATCCAAAAACTTGTTACACACAGGCTATGTTATCTCCTCATTCTCATTCACAAAAAAAATAAAAAATAATAATTAAAAAAAATCATTGTGTTTTCTGCTTCTTTTCTCCTGAAAGTATAGGTCAGTAGCAAACAGGAACCATCTTCTGTAACTTCCGGTGTATGCAAGCTTTGTAAACTTCACAAGCTTCTCTGCAGTGGCTTCCATTTATCTGTCATACCTAATTTTGTGGTATTTCAGTGGCGCCGACTATGTGAATAGTGTTTCTCTTCTCTCTGGGGATGTCACGTTCTGCACATGAAGTCCTTATCATTCTTGCACCATCCAGGACTTGGGATAATTAGTTTAGTGTAGGGATGAGCATTAACTTTGTGTGTAGATCGGAAGCTGTGGCTTGTAGAGAGAGGAAGCTCATTGATCTGAGCTCCATAAGTGTCTGCTGTACGTGTTTTTGAGATGCAGGAAGCCAACTGATCTCTGAACTCAATAGGTCAGCAATCCATGTGGAGTGTAGGTCTCGAGCGGTGGTCTTTCTTTTTAGATTAGTGGTGCTTTAAGGAATGCACCAATATGCTTTCTCATAGTTATGAATTGATGACTGCAGCAAATCAGGTCCATTTAACCTTTTATATTTGCAGTCATTACCTTGGGGTCACTAGCAATTTCTGCTGTAATACATGTATGAATGTAGGAACCCAAATTACAATTTAGATCCTGATAAAATGAAAGCATTTGCTAATTTAATTGTACATTTCTTCTCAGCAGTATGGAATTAAAGGTGGGATTCATGTGACTGAATGTAGTCAACCAGAATACATCCTAGAATAATTACAAATCCCCACAGAACACGAAAGGAACTTGTAGTGATCAACTAAATGTACTATCATCAGCCATAGCGGAGTTTGTAAGGTAATATAAGGAGAAGGTTTTGAGTTAATGGTAAATATCTTTGTTTCTTTGGAAACAATAATATTGCTAGCAGAAATCCTAGTTGTAGTTACTAAAATCATGCAATTTCAGTAACAAAATTAAAAAACAGTTGCAGTTATTGAATTAATACTATTTCAGAAAAGTGATTAAAGCAGAAAATTACTGTTTTGTTATATCAAGCTATAATTTTAGGAAGTATTATCCCAAATACTTGCTGGTACTCAAATGAAACACATACTGATATATTTAGCAACTTTTAGAAGAATTCTGTCACAGTGATATATTAAAGGAACCATTAGAAGCTGTAAGCATGGATGTTGTAAACAAAAAAATTCTGTTGCTCTGTTCTGTTATCATGAGTATAAAAATTGCTGGTGCCATCTACTGGAAGGAAGATGGAGAGAACAAAGATAGAAGCTGAGCAGTGCTCATCAGTGTTAGAAAAGAGAAGCTGAATAATTCCCATCCTTAGTACAGAACTGAAGATAAACATGATGGGAAGATCAGGTTATTTCTGAGTTTCTGAGTGCTTACCAATGAAAAGTGTGAAATAACTGAAACAATATCTGGAACCTTTCTAGGCTCTTATTGTTCCTTATGGTCTGTGTTTGTTAGGAAGGAGAGCAGGGCTGGATATGTGTAATTCAGTCGTTTTAGGAGTCAGAATTGCTCAGGTTGGAAAAGACCTTAAAGATCATCAAGTCCAACCACAACCTAACCATACTACCCTAACTCTAACAACTCATCACTAAATCATGTCCACCATGATGAGCACCACATCCAAATGGTTTTAAACATCCAGGGATGGTGACTGAACCACCTCCCTGGGGAGCCTATTCCAGTGCTTAACAACCCTTTCGCTAAAGAAGTTTTCCTCGATATCCAACATAAACCTCCCACGGCACAACTTGAGGCCATTTTCCCTCGTCCTGTCACCAGTGAGAAGAGACCAGCCCTGCTCTCGCTGTAAGCACCTTTCAGATACTGGAAGGGAGCAATAAGGTCTCCCCTCAGCCTCCTTTTCCCCAGACTAAACAGCCCAGTTCCTTCAGTCTCTCCTTGTCGGGCATATTCTCCACGGCCTTCACAAGCCTTGTTGCCCATCTTTGGACCTGCTCCAGCACCTCAGTGTCCTTTCTGTACCGAGGTGCCCAAAACTGAACACAGTACTTGAGGTGAGGCCTCACCAATGCCGAGTACAGAAGCAAGATGACTTCCCTAGTCCTGCTCACCACACCATTCCTGATCCAAGCCAGGATGCCATTGGCCTTCTTGGCCACCTGGGCACACTGCTGGCTCATTTTCAGCCAACTGTCCATCAGTACACCAAGGTCCCTTTCCATCAGGCAGCTTTCCAGCCATTCCTCCCCAAGCGCGTAGGGTTGCCTGGGGCTGGAGTTTGTCTCAACAACTTTATCCTCTTTTTCTTTAGCTTTTAAGTCTAATCCAGATCAATTTCACAGCTTGTACAAAAAATGTTGTTCAATTAATGTTAGGGTTGAAGTCCCCACAGTCATGTAAGACTGAGGAATGCTCTTTTTTTTCACTTGGTAAGAAGTGAAAAGCTTCTAAGAAAGCAGGCAAATGTTGGAGTAGCTTGAACCAAGACAACACCACAACACATCGGAATCTCTAGAATATAAATCAAAATTCAAGTTTTTAAGAAGAAAATCACAAGAACAAAATCTCTCACCATAAGAAAGCACTGTTGGAATGTAGGAAATTGAACTGCTTGGGTTGTTCAAGTGTTCACGTGTTCATTATGTTCTGGTTTGAGCCTGTTTTTTTATTTTGTTTTGTTTCGCTTTTTGGTTGAGTGGTTGAGTTTCTTCTTGTTTAAGACTACACCTTGGTTTCACTGAGGTCAATAGCAAAAGTCTTGATTACTTCTGCCTAGGTAGGATTTCACCCACGGGTTACTCGGAAACATGAAACTTGCTCCCAGGCCCATCTCCTGGGAAGAACTGTGCTCCAGTGTGTAAGGTTTCATTTCCTTACAGGGCAAGCTTGTAAACTTTCAGATGATTTTATTAATATGAATATGGCTTAATTTAAGGTTCAAGGCTGAGGAGGTGGCCTCTTTGTTAGCAGCCAGTTTGAAATAAAAATTCAAATGTCCTATTTTGTTTCTTTATCCTTCTGCAGCTTGCCTATGTTCTCTGGATGCCAGGCTTGGGGAGTGTCTGAAATCCTTCCTGTCTCCAAAATGGGTGGGGGGAGATCACTGTGGAGGAGATTCCAGGGGAGGAGGGGATGCCTACTAGTCTAAGGCATCCCCTCCTCCCCTGGAATCTCTCTCTGCTCAGAGATTGCCATCTCCTTTCTCTGCTTTCAAGGTGGGAGTGAAACCCTCCACTGTGCTGTGGTTACCAGACCAAGGTCTGATTCTTGCTTGGTCTCGTGGTGGGAGAACAAGAAGTGCCCCAGCACTGAGGTGGAGGCAGAGACACAGGCACAGAAGCCAGGTACATTCAGACACCAATGGACTTGGAACAAAACCTTCCCAATCATCTTCTAATACATGTAGTGCAGTTCATCCCCTCTTTCTGCGTGACTTGAAGTACCAGCCACATGGGTTCACCCACATGTTTATTTGCTGTAGTACCACCAGATGTATCAGTGGAAAGGGATTTAGGCAGGATGGTTTCTACCTATTAGGAGAGAAGAATGTGGGTAAAGAAAGCAGTTACAGACAAGAGAGAAGTTGTAAATAACTGGAAAAACTTTTTTTCTGGAGGGAAAAAAACAGACAAACATGGAATGTAGGATTTCTGTGGATCAGCATGGATGATTTTTATTTCACTGCTTTATTTATTGCAGAAATTGATGGTACTCAGTAAATCAGACATAAAGGTACGAAGAGGAAGGAATGTCTTGCATTTAATGCAGGTCAAATATTATTCTGAATAACTGATCTAGAGTAATGTCTGTGCCATTGATCTCCTGTATGGTGTTAACCAACTAGTTTAAATCTGACTTCTCATGGAAAGGAAATCTGGGATCTCAGGGGTGTTCTGAGCACTCAGAGTTGGCAGAGCCCTTCAAGGTTTTGGGCATACAAAGCCCAAACAATGCGAAGAGATCTCAGCAAGGAGAACTATTCCGTATTTTTAACTGGGCTCTAAAATATGTGAATATGTGCTATTTTAAACTCTTATCTGCCTCATCTGGAAAGTGAGGATAACGTGATTTCCTTCCTATAAGTTGTGTTGTGAAAATAAACTAGTACTTATGATGATGTTAGAAGCTTTATCAAGGAACATTAGAAACATTCCCTGGGAAAAGTAATCATTCTGCCTGCAGTGCATATTTGAATGGAGTGCACTAAAGTAAAGCATGTGGTCACATACACCAGGCACTGAGGAGAAAGCCAGATTTTATATATCTGTTCATTGAGTGTTGCCAGCTATCTTTTGTATTTAAATGGGCAAAGGTTCTTGCAGAAGAGTTTGTGTAAGGTTATACAGTGAAGAATGTCATCATAGTGCATACAAGCAGAAGGGGAACAATTATGGCATTCTGTAAGTTTTTGAGTATGTATATTAAGATCTAGCTGAAGATTCTGTCAAGTGCTGTTTTAATGGATTCTGCTCTCTTGTGTTTACAGCCCCACATACATTTAGTTTGCACATAGTCTGTGTTCCAGTTCTTTTCTGAACATTATTCTTTGTTACACTGGTGATGCGAGAGTGAATTGGTAGACATCGATGTATATAGATGGTGAAATTGTGCCTTAAAAAGACTCAAGGCAAACCTAGAAGAAAAACTAATTCTTATTTTGAGTATGTTTTTGCTATTCAGGTAAATTATGATCAGAGATCATTTGAGTCTGTGCCAGCAGCACAGGTCACTGCATAGATGACTCTCAACTGTGAAATTCTTCAGCCTATCCAAGGTCTATGCTGTTTAAAGTATTATTAAATATATTCTTGCCTGAATAACAGCATTGTATTATCATCCTGTTACTTTTCAAGGTTTTTCAGACATTAACTCCCATTTAGGACTTCAGTAGTGCAGATAAAACTAATGGATTTATCTTTCTATTGTTTATGCTTTATTTTTAGTATACACGGCAACAGAAGCTTTTGTGTGCTGTATGTTTTTGTTGTTGTTCAAGTTTTTTTAGTATTTGATTAATTCACCATCACTGTTGTAAAGCTGTCATATTGTAAAGGCGCAGCGCTACAGCACTCATCTGTGTGTATGTGCAAGAAAGAGCTTATCATAGAATCATAGAATGGCCTGGGTTGAAAAGGACCACAATGACCATCTAGTTCCAAACCCCCTGCTATGTGCAGGGTCGCCAACCACCAGACCAGGCTGCCCAGAGCCACATCCAGCCTGGCCTTGAATGCATCCAGGGATGGGGCATCCACAACCTCCTTGGGCAACCTGTTCCAGTATGTTACCACCCTGTGGTGTGAAAAACTTCCTCCTAATATCTAAGCTAAATCTCCCCTGAGATTTCTAAGGAAGGACTTCCTTGGTTGCTTTTTTGTTTTTTTTTTCAGGATTGGTTCATCTATTGTATGTCACAGAAGGAGTTTTGGGAAATCACGTAGTGATTTATGCTGATATTTTTCCTTCAGATTGGATTTGATCAATGCCTTGATCAAAGTGAAAAGCAATTTCTGATGTGTAACTCAATGATTTTATAGCATCTCTAAAACTGGATGAGATGAAGGAAGGAGAAGTCTTTGTGAAGGTTAAAACTTTGGCAAAAACCTGGCTCAAGTCTTTGGTGAAGTACTGTTAAATTACCTGCGCAACGGAAGGTGCAGCTCATCAGCTGCTAATCTAAGAGCGCTGCTTTGGCTCTCACTGCAGTTCAAACTTACTCTTCTTTTGTTCTTTTTTCATTCACATTTTGATTTTTTTAGTGGTTTAGGATTTTAACCACTTGTCGGTTTGCAGAAAAGCCTCAAACAAACTTCAGTGCTTTGTTTTCATAATGACGTTATGAGCCACACAGGTAGAATTTGTTGAAGGTATTTTGCCAACAGGAATACTAATCAAGGATATTGCAGTAATGTAAATGGATTTGTACCAGTTTTACATCTAAAATATAACTTCATTTTATTGTAACAACAGTAGGAGTTCTATATCAGATTCAGCCCAAGTGTCAATATTGTCAATTGATCTCCCTTCTGCCAACACTGTCCTGTTGGCTGTGTTTGGCTGCACTTATCAATAGTAGGCATTTGTCTGAAGCATGAGAAGTTCCTGGAGACTGACACGTCTATGTTATTATAGCAGCTATTCATATTTAAAAATCAATAACTGAGTTAGCAGCAGCCAAAGTCAATGCATGTGCTTTTTAAATGTACCTTTCCCAGATTATTTCTCTTTTGATCAAATTTGGGTGATCTAATTTAAAAACAAGGTGCCTAGGCTTGATGTTTCATTTTAGTGTATTCAGTATTTATTTTTACTCTGCTTATGAGCTTCAGATCCCATCAGGGGATAAAACTCAAACATTTCTGGATTTCTGATTTTTGGAGTCTTCCGTGTAATAGGTTTGCTGGTTTCTTGCTAAGCAATTTTTTTTCTCAATCAGTAGAAATCGTTTGTGTTGGTAGGTCAGAGGAGGGAGAAGAGCAACCAAAGCTTTAAAATCTTGTGGTGTTTTTGGTTTAGAACAAAGGCATTTTAGACCATATTGTAAGCAGAGCCTTGCTGAGTGAGTTGCTCACTGCAAAGATGACTTTCCTGTGGCTTGGCTCCTGGAGTATTTTCTAACAGAAAGGCGACAGTGCCACGAGAAGATTTGTTCTGTTGGTGACAATTAGCATCGCTGGGAGAGGTGAAGCAAAAAGTGTTTCCTTGAACTGATTGGTATTTTTCCTTTCTTAGGGAGGTGATGGCATGAAATAAGTTCTGAGGCAGCTTCAGGGTTGAATGGGGGATAGATTTGTGTGCTTTTCTAGATAATTAGAGACTTTTAGCAACTTTCATCAGCATTGATTCTCATTGGAAAAAAATCTTGGAGGAGAGAGAAAGAAGAGATTGCATTACACTTGAGCAAAAATCCCAAACACATCAGAACAGAAAATGTGTTTTGTGGACCTGGTGTTTTATGTTCTGTTTCCATAGAAGATCAGCCTGCTGCTGGGTAGTTTTGGCAGCATCCAGCAGCAGAGTCTTGTTGATGAAATAGAAATGGCCCTGCCAGCACGGGGATGTTTCCTGGGCAATGTTGAGGGTTTCCTGCTCAGGTCCTTTCCTCTCTGCGTATGGTGGTCTGCGTAAGTTTGTTTCTTTCCCTTCAGGACTATCAAGGGATTTTTAAAAGGGAAATGTAAGTTAAGAAAATAGATAAAAGATCTCTTTTGGAGGTCTCACTTAAAAAATATTATTTTAAATGCAAAGGCTGAAATTAAGTGAATTAATCTTTCCTAAGACTGGAAATTTTCTCTCTTCTCTGCCTAAACAGCAAGGGAACTGTTCCCATAACTGTCTGCATTGTGGGAAAGATGAGGAGGTGATACTTGTTTAGGTCTGGAAAATATTACATTCAAATTTAATTAAAATACTGTTAGGACTAAAGAGCTGAGCAAGACTTGTTATTGTGTGATATTCACTACCTTCTCTTTTATGAGTAGCTGTTTCTGGATTCTGATCAGTAATGAGTCTGGGCAGCTTCCACTTCACCAGTGAGCAATCTATGTTTTGCAAGATTCTTTTTCCATTATTTTTAAAGTGTGATTTAAAAATTGGTTTCTGGAATTTTATTTTGGAGAAGTACAATGCTGATAAGTAGTCCTAATTAATTACTTGTGAGCTGCAGGTGGGTGTCAGAATCATACCCACTGAGGGAAGTGAGGCTCAGACCTAGCCCTGGGGATGGGACATTGGCACTGGGGGGTTCCTGTGGCCTACCTGGGCAGGCACTGATGGCCCCATGAGCTGTACTGGGGTCCTGGGCTGTGAACATGGCTAGGGTTCCCGGGGATGGGCAGGACCATTGGGGTCTGTGAGTGCGCTCAGGTGCTGACATTGGTAAAGGGACATTGTTTTGGCCAGTGCTTCCAAAAACTGATGGGAAGTAATAATGCTCAGTTATTAGAAACACTGCATTATGTATGCCTGGAAGTCCATTTATTTACAGTTAAAACAGAACCCATTATATTATTCAGTGAGTGCCAGGATGAATGAAAGAAAGTGAACTGGTTACTTTTTATTTGCAGAAAACACGAAATATACAGGAAAAAGCAAGCCATTAACTGTCCCAATGCTTACAAACCATGTGTCACCAAGCTTTTGATGAGTTTTAGATACTAAGACCTACTCTGTACTGTATCATTTTACCTGTTATGGAAATTATTGACAGTAAACATGCCTGCTAGCTTATGAATAAGCTGTGCTGTGGCTGGCTCTTTTATCTGAAGTAATTACAGATTCTCATAATGTTATATGGTAATGTGTCAGAGAAGAGAGGCTTTAGAAGATATGTGGATGAGACATGTTGTTAGATCTGTGACTGGAGTCCCTTCAGTAGCTCTGGCAACAACTGCATTGTAGTTAGACTGGAAGGTTTTTTGCCAGCTGAGTAACAGAGCATGCAGCTGTGCTGAATTTAGTCTTTCCCAGACCCCATCACAGAGAGGATTGTGGGATGGAGAGCACAGCAAATTACCAAAGCATCACAGTCTGCCAGATCAGACCCTTCACCTGAAGAAGGAGCCCTGATGGAAATAATAAGTCTTGAGATCTCATCTCACTTGGGATTCAGGCTGTAGCTTGGATTTGACAGATGTCCTCTTACTGTCTCAAGACACAAGTGCTGTGTGTTATGGTGTGCTTTCGGGTGTGAATGTTTATATGCACAGGGTTTGATTGAAAATTTTTCATAATTTCTGTTAGTCTCTTACACTGCATATGTCTCAATACTGTCATTTAAGCTTATTATATTTGAGCATATATGTATATGTAAAAGCCCTTAAGATTGATTTGCTGAAGCAGAATATAGTCTTGTCCAGTGTTTATTACGCATCACATCAGAGACACTCTACACTCCCTCCTGATGTCATGATTTGAATCACATGGCGTCCCTCCCTCCCCATGGGAGAAGAGGGAGCAATTAGGAAAAACGACTCGATTGAGCTAAGGAAGCTAATTTATTTAAAGGAATGTGAGATAATACAGAATAATTAAGAATAATAAATCAAACAAACCAAAATGGGAGGAGAGAATGAGTCTGAGTCCTTATCGGCAAGGCACCCATGGCTGGTCTCTTGGAAGGGCAGAGAGCTTTGGCTCTTCACCCAAAAATGGAAATCAGCTGGGGAGTAATAGAGACTTCTGGGAATTGTAGTCTGTCTCTTCTTAGTGTATCTTCCTCTTGGAGAGCCAGAACCTGTGTGAGAATAGCTGAGACTGCCAGAAGTGCAGCTCCGCAACACCAATCAGCTTGATGTCCTGATATGGAATATTGATAAAACCAGGACACCTGAGTAACAGGAAAACAAACTAGTAGCAACTGAAATCATATCTGAATACACAGTTGGCTTTCATCACAGGGCTACAAGGTAAAAAGTCAGCCAGAGGAATTTGATCTATGATATCAAGTTCTGTGCTCTGAGAGCACAGGGATTCCACTATGCTTAAATGAAAATCTCCTTTGTGCCTCTCAGATTATCTAACAAAAAACCTGTCTATAACTACATTATTGTGCAAAATGTAAAACAAAAGTAGTTAATCATAGAATGGCTTAGGTCAGAAGAGACCTTAAAGATCATCCAGTTCCAACCCCCTGCAGTGGGCAGGGCTGCCACCCACCAGTATGGGGCCCTGTGCTGCCTGTCCAACCCGGCCTTGAACATCTTCAGGGATGGGGCACCCACAGCTTCTCTGAGAAACCTTTTCCAGCACCTCACCGCCCTCTGAGTAAAGAATTTCCTCCTAACATAAATCTCCCCTCTTTTAGTTTAAAGCCATTCCCCATTGTCCTGAAGCTATCAGGCCACGTCAAAAGTTGGTCCCCCTCCTGTTTATAAAGTCCCCTCAAGTTCTGGAGGGCTGCAGTGAGGTCTCCCTGGAGCCTTCTTTTCTCAAAGTTAAACAAACACCAATCCCAAGATGGACCATTGGGGGACACCACTCATGACTGGCCTCTACCTGAACTCATGGCCACTCATGCCTACACAAACGGGCAGCCTTACATGGGACCCCAACGTGCATAGCTGTATGCCCAAATAACCTCTCATTTTGATGCAAATGCCCCTAACAGTCTCTATTCTCAGAGCTCTCAGAACTAGGACTCTTGTCCTAGGAGATTTTTTCTTTACCTCAGAGGGAACCATGTCAGATTTTAAAAAGCTGTGAAGTGGTTAGGTGCTGGGTTGTGCAGAAGGTCACTTCCATTTGCCTGCTCTGCCTAGTGCCCTCCTTGTTCAAGGGCTTCTGGCGCATACAGAATCCTTCAAGACAGGGATGTCTTGCTGCAGTGAGACCACAGTCTCTGTTATTACTTATAGCAAACCAATGCAAATCTACATAGCATGGCCATTGCAGGAGCTACAAGCAGTGTTTTTTTCCATAGGAATATGCATCATGGGCAGCATCACCTGCTTTTACAACTCAAGCCTTTGGTGCTGACAATGGGATGAGCATTTGCAGCATGGTAGTGGATGGATCTTAATTTGTGCACAGAAATGTCTTCTGTTTTTTTCCTAACTGTAGCTTGTCTGCCTTTGTTGTTGTAACACACAGCAGTTCTTGGGAAATAGATACATTATTTGTTACCACTTTAGGTAATACTATTTGTTACTATGATTTTCTTTTGGTAAGTTGTTACATAAAGTTGCATCATTCCTCTTGTTGTTTTTTTTTTGTTTGTTTGTTTGTTTGTTTTGGAACTGGAAATGTGATGCATACAAGATGCCTTTAAAAGTTAACATGTAGCAATAATTCTGCTAGATATTAATGTGATGCTCTTTCATCCTACAAGGTTCTTCTCATGCAGAGCATGCTGACAAAGCATTGGTGGTGCTCCAGAAAACCTTATTTGAATGCTCTGTGGATTGACCACTGCATCCATGTGTTAGCGGGTGGCAGACTTGAACATTTTTTAAGTGGCTGTTCACAGAGTGTGTTTGTTAAGAAATAGCACTTTTACCACTGGATGCTATGGGTACTAATATACATGAGTTAAAAGGGATGTGAACTGCGGGTCAGGAATCCTCTCAGCTGCAAACTGGTTTGAAGTGCAGAGTATGCTAGATGAAAATCACACTACTTTCCCAACCTTATTTCCGTATTCCTTCTTGGCTTCTGTTGGAGACAGTGTCTGGGATGAGGTGGATCTTTGTAAGAATGCCTGCTGTGAGCCAGAGCACTTTTGTATAATCATCTTCACTATTCAGGGTAGAGGTATATGATAGGCAAAACGATGTTCCCAATTCTGAATAAATTAAAGCTTTCGATAAAATTATCTCACAGTGAAGCAAGCATTATTTCCTATGACATTTATATAATATAGCTTTTAGAGAAGCTTAGAAAGTGTTCAAGTAGTACGACAGGAGGAGACCTTTTGGCCTCAGAGCCATTGGAGAGGTAATTACAGCAATTGAACTGTGGAGGTTCTTTTCACTGCAGCTTGATGCACATAGTGTATGCTTTGCTTAATAATTGTATAAAAACTATAATCTTAAGTTGCATGCTGTTCTTTGGTTGACTGAGATTTACAGTTTGTTTAAAAGGAGTAGTTCAGTGTGCTTCATGGTTAGAGTGATGTAATGGAAGGAAAGCTAGTGGAGAGGAAGATGCATCAGAACCCAATCACTGCCATTAGGAAAATGTTGATAAAGACTCTCTTCATGCTTTATAAACACTCAATGGATCAGTTCCAAAAGCTTCTCAGTTAACATTTTTGACTAATAATTTAGATTAGTCATCCAAAGCCTTGCTCTTGCTTTTTACAGGGCTCAATTCAATGTTGGCAGTGCTGGATTGAGAGGTGGTGGGGGAGCAGAAGGAAATGTGTGTGGCTGAGTAGCCCTATGGGGTTGCTTTTGTCAGGAGAGGAGCTATACAATATTGGAGCTGTTGGCACAGGGCTGAAAGTTTCTCCACTTGTTTTCCTTAAAGGGATTAGTGCCAGGTGGGCAGTGAGCAGACATTTGTGTCCTTACATTTGCCTTGGTGGTCACTCTTCTCATTGAGAAACTTGACTGAAGCTTGAGCATGCAGTCATAGAGTTGGGGCTGCCTTCCTCCTCCACAATAGGCTTCTTGGAAGATCTGTCTTGATATCCCAGCCCTTCAAAGATCAGACTTTTTGAGTGTCAATTTTGAGCTACTTCCTGACCTCCAGATGCATCAAAACAAATTGAGAGGAAAAAGAAGTACAATTTGATGTCTATATCTGTAGACACTTGGAAATGTCTTGAGTTCACTTTTGCTCATCTTTCCACAAGTGGATCTTAGGGACAGATTCCCCAAAGTACATAAAAGGGCATATGGTCTCTTGGCTCTTCATTTTCTTGCTTTTGCAATTTAGTGGGAATGAGTAATCTTTTGACTTTGACTTCTGCTACCAGTGAATAACAGAGAATGAAACAGAAGGAACAAGGCACACATCTAAGACCTATTTTCCTAAAAGGTGTGTACTCAAAGATATATTTTTTTCTTCTTCAGGGAGGAAAGCCACCTATCTGAATTGAGATATTAGATGACAGCATTTATATACAAGTAGCTTTTCCTCCAGGTGGAATTTGAAGTGCTATGAATATATACTTAAGAGTCTTACAGCTACAGACTCCCCAGACTGTTTCTCACATTGCTTGGGAAGCTGGAACTGAGATAAAAAGAATTTCCTGACACATATGAAAAATTAAAGTAACATTTGGCCACTTCCACAAAGTGCCGTCACCACTGTGAGTTTGTGCTCTCATGTCTGTACCAGTAGCACGCTGATGCTGTAGAAGACTTCACTTTTTTCATTCCTGCTCCTCTCTTCCCATGGCTGGATGGAAAGCCCTGATAACAGGAGAAAAGCCTCTTGGGTTACAACATATTTACTAGCTTGTCCTTCTGGCTGCTCCACCTCCCAGGTGCATACAGTCTTCTCTGTATTTTATGAGGCTAAAAGATTTGTCAGCCCTAATTCTGACTACTATCTGTGCCCATGATATACATGACTGTCTGAAAAGGTTCCTTCCTATTTTTAACTTGGAAGTATTCATTCTTTTTGTCTCATTAACCAAAAAGGATTATGTTAACCCTTCCCAGGCTGCAAATCAGAGATGACTCTTCATCTGTCATGTCTATACATTAAGAAAAACCCTCCAGCCCAAGTTTTTGGCATCTTTGTAATAGCAGTGAATGTAAAAGTCTGGAACGTCATACAACACTGTACCCTTGCTTCTGCAAGTGATCCAACAGTTGTGCTCTGTTTATGATTTTCAATCTTTAAAAACAAGGCGGGGGGAAGGGGAAGGAAAACAAAAACAAACCGTTTACCTAGGAGTGAGAAACAGCTGTGTCAGAATGCTGTGTGTACTTTCTCACCTCCCCTCTTGCATTGCAGAGGCGTGTCTTTGAAAAAGTGATATTACAAACACTGTAATCAGATGCTCAGGCAAACCCCAGCTCCTAATGCCAGAGCAGGAAATTTTGCAGAAAGCTTGAGGCTAACCAGAATCAACCGTACATGTGTGTGAGCAATTTTTTTAATGTATTTTTCTGTCAGAGTCCACAGAAAGGGATATGTGCTGAATGGCAAGTCTGAAGCAGTTCCCAAAGCACACCAAGAGAGAGTATCATTTTGCAAGCGGTTTCTGGAGTGATACCAGACCTCAGAGCAAACCACATGGCTCCTAACCCACCCTTCCTGGAACTGAGCCTTGCAGTTAGCCATGAGCTTTCAGCCTGGGAACAGATAGCTGACTGCAGCTTCTGACGGAAACTGGGGAAAAGCTGTGGAGCTGCAAACAGACTTTGATAGCAAAGGTGCCAGCAGAGAAGAAGCCATGTGGCATGGATGATAACAATGCCAGGTCATAGCAGTATAGGATCTTGAAGTGCCTCTGAGTAAAGGCGTGAAAAGCAAACCGGGATTTCATCTATATCTGGAGGAGGTGCTGTTTCTAGAGCATCACTTGCTTTCCACAGTAAATAGTTGATTTTCTTAATTTAGGACATTAGCTTTTCCCTGCCCAATATAAATTTCATTTGATATAAAAAATATTTATAACTAGGCAAAGGTTTTTTTTGATAAAAAATATTAAAATAAGTGNAAAAAAAAAAAAAAAAAAAAAAAGGAGATAGAAATGTATTCGGGTGATCATCATTCTCTCTACCCAAAGACAAAAGAAAATTATATGCTATTTTACTCATATCATGATTTCTGACATAAAAAGAAATAATTGATAAACTAAGAAGTCTGGGTGGAAGATACAGCTTACTTTAGTAGGAGCTGATCTTGGAAGAATGTTAACTGAAAATAGGCAGCTCTGACGTGTGTGTGTGTCAGAAACAAAAGTATAGCTCCTGTGGAAAACTAGCTGGGAATCATAAACTCATTTGCAAGTATGCTTAGTGAACTGGTGTTCACTTTAATCCTCTCCACTAGTTTCTCTGTACTGAATCATATTACCCTAGTGGCAGAAATCAAGATCCCAAATTTCATCAATTTTTAAGAGATTCACCTATTTGATTGTCAAATGATCCTTACCTAGACAGTATCAGAAATAACAAAATGAAATAAGTTGAGAACCAGGCGGCTCATTGTGAAACTGTAATATCCACTGAATCTCCAAAAATAAAATAAAATAACCACAATAAAAACAATTGTCATCTATTAGGATAAACAGTTTTGTTCATGCTTGGTAGCTACTATGGCATTTGTACAAAGAGATCAGAGGGTATTCAAGAGCCTTCTGCAGCTGAAAAACAATCATCAGCTTTCTTGGGCTCTAGGTAGTATTTGCAGGGAGAAAACACACCAGAGCCGATAGAGAAACCTGCCCCAGAATATTCTTATTCACTGTAAGACAGCCTGATGTCCTGTGTGTGTGTGTGTGTGTGTATTAACACGGTACTAGTTATAAAGCACCTTGTGATCTCTTCAAGTTGCGGGACTCATCTGAGCAGGTGATAAATGGGATGTCTCCAACTAGAAAGGTTGCTGCTATATATCTTCACGTAGCTCTCCAGAGCCAGATAAAGTATGGGAAGGAAGCAGCAGCAGTAATATTCCTGCCTTTTGCTGAGAAGGCTAGCTCGCAGCACTGAGTAGTATGAGAGAAGGGTTTTCAGCATGCCGCTTCCTTGGTTGGGGAGATACAAGTTATCAAATTCATCTCTCAGTTCATAGTGACTCAAGATAGATACCTCCTTGAAACAGTGTTGCTTTCACGAACTTTATAGCTAAGACTACAAACCTGACTTAGTCTCCTGTTGGAGTGAGAGCAGGAATGGGAATAAGTCTAGTATCTTTGTACGTCTCAGTCCTATTGCTTCATTTAATGTACTTTTTTCTTATGATCATGAAAATGATCACTTTACGCCTATGTTTAGGCTATTTAGAGAAGGGAATCTGCTTAAAAGGTTAGTAGATCCCATTAGAAGCCCTGCTGGCAGCATTATCCACTTGGATTTATAGCTGATGCATACTTTCTGGTTGGTCCTAAAGTAAAGGATTGATTATTATAATCATTTCTTGAGCTGGAAGCCTTGGATGAGGCTCAGAACAATACTTATCATTTGGAAAAATCCTAACACCTATGCCTACAAATTTCCTTAGTAAATTTTATGAATATTTATTTTTCCTTTCAAGTGCAGTCATTAAAATTATAATTGCTCTTACAAATTAGAAGTGTTAAAATAGTATTTCCAGTAATGAGATCTGCTTGTTAGAAAGTCATGGTGTTCTGAAAACGTTAGTATGTGCATTTATCAAAGGTTTATATTGGTCACCTGGTTGGTGCCCAGTTTGAGCACGTCTTCTTCAGTAAGTAAATAAGTACTTCTTCAGTGGTAAATAAGAACACAGAATTCTTAACTTAGAACGGTCCATGTTTAAAGAATAATTATGTTTCACATACAGGAGATTGTGATGCCATGAAAATCCTCTTGTGATAATTCTCCATATATCATTATACTAAAGAGTTGGAAAACTTTTTTGAAACTAACTTTTATTTGTCTTTGATCTAGCAAGATATGTTTGCTTGGTCAACCTAGAGAATATTTCCTGGTTTATAAATGTAATCTTTTTAACAGAAGATGTCACTGTAATAAATTGGGCACACTGTGCCTGTGATCTATGATAAGAGACGTTAAGTAAAAAAACACCAATGAGAGATAATTCCTCTGTGATTTAGGAAAGCAAAATGGAGTCCTGGTTATAAAAGTTAGTCAAATAAACTCCAGGGTTGCTTGATATTAGCAGAGGAATAGATAATTATGGCTGTGATTGAAAGCTGCCATCCATTTTAATTGATCTACAAGCATTATTAAAGGGCATAAAATGAAAAACAAACAAAAAACCCAACACAAGGACTTTTAAAATATATGTAGTTTACAGTTGTGGTGGGGTAGGAATCTTAGCCTGTTATTTTGTGAAGCTACAACTGCTGACAAAGATTTCCAAGCAGAAAGTATGTAATGCTGTGGACTTGCCAATATTATTTGCATGAGAAAAAACACGTTTTTCCCCAGGGTTTCAAAGGTTTTCTCAAAATTCGGCACTTTTTGTGCAAAAATCTTAATGGCATTAGTAGCTCGTTTCCATTCATTTTCCCTGGGAAATGACACTTTTGCAGTCACTCACTCTCTGAATGTGAGTACTGAGATGTGAATGATAATTTCAGTATCAGTTGTACAACTTCTGCCAGGTTTTATAAAAAAATGAGTTTCCTCTAATTATGGTACTGCAGGGTTTGAGAAAAGGAGGAGTCAAATGCAAAGCTTTGTCTTGAACACAGTGATATTACATGTTGTGGAATTCATATGGGAAAGAGCTGATGTAAATGCTTTGTGCTCGACTGTTACATTTACTGGTATTTGTCTTGTTCTTGTCTCTCTAAATGAAAGAGTAGCTAATCCAGATAGAAATGTAAAACAACCCCCTTTAGCTTCTTCACTTTCATTCTGTATCTTTTCTGGTTCCAGAAAAACTCACACTTTTTTTCTTTCCCCTGTTATCCTGATGTCTGTAGATTTTTCTAGGAGAAAAATAAAAGGTTTTTTTTTTTTTTTTCTAAATACTTCTTTGACTTACAGCTCAAGAGAAACTGAAAGCCAAGAAAGACTTTTTTACCTTTAATTTGTCATTAAGAGTTCACAGCATCTGTGGAGCCTTGATCCATTTTATGGGCAGGTTCACTCCATCACATGCATGAGACCCCGCACTGTGGACTGCTCCAGCCTCCCTGTTCCTTTATCTCTTCTGACAGGAAAAAATTCACAGGCAAATCCCATCCCAGGAGCATTTCTGAATTTCCCAGCTCTGATGTATTCTATGAATGCTGTCCTATGCATTGATCTTGTTTATCATAAGAAGGAATAAGATCTCTCTGACAGTATTTATTTTGCTTTAAATGTCTTTTTTAGTAGTTAATAAATGTATGAGCCATTTCTTTTTCTCTCAACTGCTACCATTTTCATATCTGTACCCCCCTTAATTGCGATGCATGCAGAAATATCTCTGATAGAATGAACACCACATTTTTCAGTGTCACTGCAGTCTCATCCATCAAGAACTTTATCCGTGATCTAATTGTATTGTGTGATTTTACTAGTTCAGCAAAACACAAAAGAAAAAGCCTCTACCAGGTCTGTCTCTCTTCTTTAAATATAGAAATGGCTCAAATATATAGGCAAATAAGCACAAGCCAACCATTCATGTATTGCTACCCTACATTCATTTTACTGGATTTCAAAATTGATTTCTGTTTCATTAGACTGAGATTTATGGTGGGCAACGAAAAAAATCATGCTCTTCTGGGAGTGCTATTACTTCAGCCCAGAATATATTTTCAGAATCTATCATGTAACTCTTGCTAATCATATTAAAGATATTAAAACTTTTCCTAAGTATGTTTCCTTGGTAATATACAAGGCTGATGAGACCACATAGACGCAGTACAGTATCCACCAGCTTCTGTTTCCCATTGAGTGTGTTTTTTAGGATAGAACCAATGACTCTTCCAGCTCCAGTATCATCTGTCTATTTCAAATCTGCATGAAATTTGAAGAAAGGTCATGAAACCTGCTGGGCATATGATGAGTCATCGACTCTTCCTTGCATAAAAGACAGAAATTCATTGTCCAGGGCAGAGTTTTGGAGGAATCAAAATTTCATAAAAAATATTTCAGGAGTGGTGGTGGCATCTGTCTTATGATCGCATAACTAAGGTACCATGTGACCAAGGTCAGGTTAATCTGCTTTTGAATTAACTTCCTTTCTAGGTCTATAGGCCTAAAATTATGGCCTATATTCAAAGACTTGAGTTCTTGATTTTACACATTTGTGATGTAATTATGCGAGCAAAAATGTGAACATAGTAAGTCCTTACCTTTACTGAATGTAAGCAATAAATATTTTCTTCCCCTGTTCCAATTAAAACAACTTAGTTCACCTGTGATTTGTAAATCTTTGAAGAATGGCACAATAATTGTAATGCACAAACAGTACAAAAAGTGTCATAGCATGCAGAAAGTAGTAAGTGACAAAATCTCTATGAACATGCATAGACATACCCACACTTGTGTCACAACTCAGGACCAGTGAACTGCTGCATTTTAGCAGGAAAATGTCTTGCGATCTCTGGCATGCTAAGTGCAGACAACAGAAAAAAATCAGGAGTGTTTTAAGTGTTCAAATCTTGTACAAAGACACTTTCAGTCATCTGTAACAGTAGTTTTCTATATTTATTCCAGACTAAGGCTTTGAACTTAATAAATAATTTAATTAAAAATGAAGAGTTATCTAGGCATCACATTTGTTTAGTAATTTGTCTGCATAGTGCCACTGTATATGGATTTCTTTTCTGCGAGACAGTTGATTAATCTGTTCTGACAGCTACTTAATTTTACGAGTTAAGATTTAGGGCTGATAATCCATTAGAAAGTATTTCTTGTGAGGTGCTTGCCTCAAGCTAGTTTCTTGCTTAAATAAAGAGTCCTCTAACATGCAGAGCAGCATCTATGTACATGTACCTGGGTGTGTTTGAAATACGAGGTCTGTCTTTGATACTGATCTGAGAATGACATAGAATTAACTCTGAAAACCTGCATGTCAAAATGCTAATATGGTATTCTTGTTTTCCTCTTTCTGAAAGAGGAATTTGTTAGTCCTTGTTCTTTCCTGCATTTATTATATCTTTTTTTTTTTTTTCTCATTAATTTGCTATTGTTTTAGTGCATGAGTTAAAAATATGCCAAGTATTTGTAATATGCTATGATTCTGAAAATGTGCTCCGTTTATGCTATTCTGGCTGGACAAAGAGCTGAGTAATCCGGGCAGAGCAGCTGAAAGAAAGAGGACCCAGCAACCTTTCTTCTCAGCATCTTTATCCTGAGTAGGGAAATTACCTCTTCCATCCAGCCAGGGCTCCCCGAGGTTCTCTGTGCAGGTGCAAACTCAGAACTTCTGGGTAGGAAGAGTACCTCTGTGTGCCAGGGACAGATGAAATTATTCTTACTATGCTGCTGTTCTAATCTCGCTCTGATGCATTTTTAATATCATTTTCATGCCAGAAAGAGCTTGAAGTGTGTTCATCTCATTCTAGGGAAGAAAATCCTAAACAGTAGAATTTTTTTATTTTTTAATATCTCTATTAAGTTGCAAGGAACTTGTGAAATCTGCAAGACTACAAAAGTTCTGGTAGGTGATGAGAGAATGCTTAGTGGGGCTGAAAATTCTGTGACATTTCTGGATGCTTCACTTATCCACTGCAGCATTACTGGGCCAAATATTTACAGAAAAAAAGATTACTTGTGAAACATTAATTCTTTTCTATCAAAAAAATTCTGAAGATAAAAATAAAATATAAGAAAAAGATGAAAATGGGTGAAGGGAAATGTCTTCTGTTCATGACTTACCTGCTAGGACTGAAACGATAACCACTCCTTTAAAAATATCTTTGATAGATAACATCTAAGACTATTTTTAGACCCTATTTTTATTCATTTCTATTTTTTGACAGATGACGGAAACATTTTGTTTCATTTAAGTTTGCTTTCTGGTGTCTTAAGAATGGCAAAGCTATTCCTAGTTCTGACCTGGTGACATTTAAACAAAATTGAACAAGATCTGTATTTTATCATAACAGAAGCTACAAGAAAGGACAGCCATAAGAAGTGTGTTTGTGTAAAGCTGTTTGAACTACGATATTGCTTTCCTCTTCATAGCAAAAAGCAAATATTGCGTTTAAAGACACAATGACAGGAGAAAAACTGGGAACTGAAAGGGCAGATGGGGAAAATTTGTGCCAGAAGAGATTTAGATTAGACATAAGGAAAAACTTTTTCCCTCAAAGAGTGATCAGGCACTGGAATGGCTGCCCAGGGAGGTGGTGGAGTCGCCGTCCCTGGCAGTGTTCAAGAGACGTCTGGATGAGGAGCTACAAGATATGGTTTAGTGGCTTGTGGTAGCAAGGGTAATGGGAGGATGGTTGGACTAGATGATCTTGCAGGTCCTTTCCAAACTTGTGATTCTATGATTCAATGAAAAGCAGCAAGCAATCTAAAAGATTCTGGTGGGGGAAAGGTACCAACAAGAATGTAAAAGTATAAAATGGAATAGTATGTGTAAAAGAGGACAGGAAAAGAGAAAAGTGAGCTAGAGATTATAGGAGCAGTGGAAAAATTAGAATAAAACAGAAGGTGATGTTTAAGAAACATTGTGTGTTTTCTGAGTTAATCTGGTGACACTAATGTCACTGAGGCTTGCAAAAATTGTTGCTTCTAATGAGGGCACTTCACAGTGTTAAACTTATTGGACAACACCACAGTTTTCTGTTTTCATAAATAAAGGCTCAAAGCAATCAGTGGAAATGCTGTCTTAATGCTGTTTTTGAGAGGTGAAAATTCCTCGCAAAATGCTTTTTCTAGACTTATGTCCGCTGCAGTTTTTGAAATATCACCTCATTGGTACTATTCCCACAGCTTCCCCTCAAACAATTATTTCACAATTTAAGAAACTGTGAAGATATCTTATGAAGCCAGCTTCAATCTTTTGCATTTACTCTACTTAGTGCACACCCATGTGCTAATATGAGGCGACTCTTGGTGTTGGCCTTTGTCCCTTAGTCCTCTTTTCCAAGTCTCTGTGTGAGCTGTTCAGCTGAATCACGTGTATACACAAAACAATCTTTCCAGCTAATTTCTTTCACTTCTCATGTCACTTTGTGGTATTCTCTCTTCTTTTCTGGCCTGCCTGCAGTTTTTCCTTACTTTCCTCTATGCCACAAAGTTGAAAAGCTTACATTTTTTGTGAATGCTGTAGTGTGTTACTGCAGCAGAACCCATTACTGTTGCACTTATGTCTGTGTGCTCTCTACCTTCTGATCCTTAGTGAGAACTCATAGTTAAGCATAATGTTCAAGATGCCTGTGAGGACATGTAGGAGCAGAAGGTAGACAAATTAAGAGCCTAATTAGATAAACAAATCAGGGGTTTTATTTTATTTTTTTAACTGCAGCCCATATTGTTAATGGGGTGAAATTCCTTCCATGCCCAAAACTAGATGCAGTTTGTGATGCTGAACAGCTATCAGTGACAATTGTGTCCAGCACATGCATCCAAAGTTTACATATTGAAGCCTTTATTTATGGGAGAGAAGTTGGCAGGTAGTTGAAGTAACCCAGCATACAAAAACGGGAGTGTTAGAAAGCAAACCTCATTTGTTGATGGCTATCAAATATTCTACTAAGAGAACAGTGCAGTAACAAAACTTTAGTGTAGCTTTACAGTTGCTTTTATTCAATGGGATGTTTATGTCTTGTCAAAGTCCTGAACTCTGCAGTGCTGCATGGCTTCTCACGGTAATTTTAGATTTGGTGCATATTTCCATCCCGGATTCCAGTTCTAGTTTTTCAGTGCTCCAATTGCAGAAACACTCATTTTTGGTGCAAGTTCAGCTCCTGTCTTACAGTGGTCTAAAAAGAGTAAATTACCCCGTCTATTGAATGAGGAATGCAAGTAGGTCATTCCTACGTGAGTAACCTAATTTTGGCTGTACTACACACAGACGAAAGATCCATTCCTGTCCTCAGCAGTGACTGCCGTACGTGTTTAAGAAGTCATCTGAGGACAGAACAATTGGGTAGTGACAGTTCTTCAGAATACTTTGAGCTATGGAGTGCTGGAACCTGTCATAAATATCATAAATGGCAGGAGATGGCATGATATTCAGTAGTTGCCAATGGATATTTCTTCAATAAATTTATCTAGTCATTTTGTGAACGTAGGTAAGCATGAAAGTTTTTTTTAGAGGGGAAAACAGCTGAACAGCAAGATGTGTGAAAAAATATCCTCTGGTCAAATGTGTCATGAAACAGCATCTTTTCATGCTACTTAATCCTTGTACAGTAGGGCACTGAACTCCCTGGAGCCTTCTCCAGGCTGAAAAGCCCCAGCTCTCTCAGCCTGTCCTGGTAGGAGAGCTGTTCCATCCCTGGGATCATTTTTGTGGCCCTCCTCTGGATGCGCTCCAGCAGGTCCATCTCTCTCCTGCACTGAGGACTCCATATCTGGACACAGGACTCCAGGTGAAGTCTCACCAGCGCAGAGTAGAGGGGCAGGATCCCCTCCATTGACCTGCTGGCCACACATCTTTTGATGCATCCCAGGATATGGTTGGCTTTCTGGCCTAGTCTGGCTACTGTACAGAGTAGTTACCTCATCTGAGCACAACTTTCCCCCTTCCTGAATTTTTTTCTTCTTTGTTAATGTACAGGAGAAAATAAACTGAGATCTCTCTTCAGTCTTGAACAAGCTTCCTAAAGCCTCATGTAAATTTTACTAAAGCCTGTGGCTAAAATTGACAGCTGTAGAGAAAGAAGTTGTACATTCCCCTATCACTTACAGGCTGTTTCACCTGCCCTGCAATGGGAAATTCTCCAGCTACGCGATGCACAGCAGAGACGAGAGGAGATCCTGCAAAGGCAATTAGCTGGAGAAGTGTTGACATCAAAAAACACAGAAGAGGCAGATATTTGAAACATTTGCTCTAACTTTTTTTCTCTGCTTCCAGACTCTAGGTATAGCTCATTGAACACGATACAACCCCTAAATATTTTAACATTCAGCATACATGTCCCTGGTGTGAAACTACTGTATGTACCATGAAGAGTTTGTTATCTTTGTTAATAAGATAGCCACAAATGTGCTTGTCAAAGAAATATTGCAAGGAGCTCTGCTGTTCACAGGTTGCTCACCAAATGGACATTGTGTTCTGGGAGGAATGGTTTCAGAATGGAAACGGTTTCCCTGGAATCAGAAATTTTCCTATTCATAAAGAGTGACTGAGTATTGGCAGCAAGCATAGTACTTTCCCATAATTTCAAGGGCTTTGTTCAGAATGATGCAGAAGGAGCCATGGGAGCCAACCTTAAATTCTGAATTTCATCAAGGCTTTGACATAGTTCAGGGGCAGTTCAGTGGGAGGTGATGCTTCTGAACAGCAGAGTTTCTATCAAAGGGTGCTGTGGATTGTAGGTGGATTGTAGGTGTGGATACGGATTGTCATTTAGAAACTCAACAACCAATTTCTATTTTCTTGGCCCCTGGAACAAGGTACTAGATTTAGAAGAGTTATATTAACTAGCCAACAGCAGGACTTTCAAAACATATGGTCATATTTGCCAATTGAAATGAAGGTAGTCACAGACAGGCATTTCTTGAAATCCTAAACAGACCTTCATTTGATTCAGTTAATTAATTTATTTTTTATTTCACTTTTTTCCTTCCCTAAGGTACTCAAAACCAATGTAATTTAGTAATTCAAATGAATGCTTTAGTAAGTTTAGATGAAAGGAAGCTGCCTGGGTTTCAATTTGGTGAAGGCATCCCACACTCGTTTGTCACAAAGTCAGGACTCCTCTTGGTCAAACTATTCTGATAAATCCAGGTTCTTCTGTTTAACATTGTTGCTCTCTTCTGTTAGAATTTGGTCAGTGATAATTCCTAAATTAGTTCACTTGTATTTTTATCATTAGCAATAATCATAGGCAATGTAAAAATATAAATATATATATATAAAGCGACAAGATTTATTACAGAGTTTAATTGCCTAAAAAACTTAAGCAAATCTTCTAAAATAAGACCTGTTAAGTATACTTGTGTGCCTGAATATATGTAACAGTATTTTAAATCCTTGGCCAGAGCACTAATTTACCTTCCGCGGTAGAGTATTTAACAGCGTTTGTTTGATGTTATTGTAGATTTTCCAGTATTCATTTTTCAAAATTGAATTCTATGCAAAGATACCTGTTAAAATAATAAAATCAATTGTATACTTAGATATTCTCAGTTTTCAAGAGCCAAAATCCTTCCCTGATCTCAGCACAAAGAGCATAATTACCAGTCCATTTGTTCAAATTTCTTTGGCAGTGATCAAGTGTATTAGTGGGATATATAGGCTTTGCTCTGGGACACATGCAGCAAATGTACCCAATTCTGCAGGTAGCTTTTAGCTCCCAGCAGCCAATTCCCAACTGTGCAACTTCATGTGTTGACCATAAAATGAGGTTTATCTTTCTGAAGCTTCACTAAGCAGACTGGGATATTACAAATGCTCCACTGAGAGTTTTAATTTACATTGTTTAGTCTTAATTTCTTAGTCTCAACATGTTTACAACCTTTTATATGATCATACTTGTGTACACAGTTAAATCATCCTCTCATCTGCCTCACTGTTGCATAAAAATAGTACTCGTAGAAAGCTGAAACACTAATTTAACAATCACTCCCTGCCTATTTTGTCTTCCATTTGCCCTCAAAGATCCCACTTGTCAACATCCTCGTGTCCTTTTTCTACTTCATCATTTCAGTGAAATGCTTTGATGGGACAGAATAGGCAAATTTAGGGATGATGTGTCTGAAACAATATAGTGCCTTAGGTTTGTAAGTTTTTAATAAAACTTGATGGATAAACTTTCAACAATGACTACTGCCACAGATTTTGAGAGCTGAAGAAAATCCTCTTCTAGTTACCTGATTTTTTTCATCTTGTTTGACAAAGGCATTTTTTGTCTATATATAGGTTTTTCTGGAGTTAGAAATCATCTTTGAGTTTAACTTGAGCTCAGCAAATAATAAAGACTTAGGAAAAGCATAGACCAGCACACGCTACGTGCTCCTTGTGCCATCATACACAGTTCATGTGGTTTCCTTGTATAGTCAAGTAAACATCATTCCAAACAGGGAGAGTGAGAACAAGGGACAAGGGTTTATAATTTCAGAAGGGAACAGGTAGAGCTGTCCTTGTACTTACTCTAGCACAGAACCAACAGCAGTCAACAGGAGACGCTTGTTTTGCTCTCCCACGTTTTGAACACTGCTGTCATCTCAATGCCTTTTATTAAAGAAGTAAGCATAATGCAAGTTTCTGGTTTTCACATGGGCTTACTATATTTGTTTTTCTGCTCTGTCAACTGTCCTTTTTTACTTGTTTCTAGTGCATTTGACGCACTCATTCCTTCTAAATTAAGCTATAGGATTGTGGTATCCTGATTTGTTTCAAATCATCGTGCATTTGGAATAGCTAGGTTGCACCATGGAAGAGTTAATGATAGAACAACAGCATCATTTCCTCTACTTTTCCCTCTCCCTTTTCTTTTTTTTATTGTGTTTGAGATTAAAGAGCTGATTTGGAACAAAATGCACATTTAGCAGATTATCATCTTTCACTTTGTGCATTTATTACCTATCACAGTGGGTTTTCAGTGTTGTGTAGGGCATCTTGGCAATGCTGAAGTACAAATGCATCCATACATACCCTAGGTAAGTGGGAAAGTGTCTCACTGCACCATGCCAGAACACTCCTTAGTGGCATTGTTAAGAACAGTTTCCTGAAAATGTTTTTTAATAGCCACAGAGATCCTTTCTCTACCCTTAACTTCACCTTCGTTCAAAATCTGTCACTAGGCCTTACATGGTATAGTGTCTAATATTATTTATACTTATTCAAAAGATGGCATTAAGAAAAATCCAGTATAATTTCATATTCACAATATTTAACAAAAAAAACAGCCAATTTTTTTTCGTCTTTCCCTCTCTAGTATTGTACAGATCATCTGCTATCATCTGCAAAACTAATCTTTTGTTCTTTCTTGTCAGAAAAATAAGTTCAATTTTTAGCTTTGCATTATGAACTGTAGTTTTCATTAATTCCTGTTACCACTTTTTTATGGAAGCGATGCAGTGGTTTGTGTCTGGATTTGCTTTGCTGTTAATTCTGTGGTTTCTCTTGAGTGTGGAGAACTGTGTGTAGGGATATGATAGGATTTTTTCTTTTTTAAAAATTGTATTTAAATGGTAAGAGAGAAGCACAGCAGTGCAGGGTGGGCAGTCAGTGTTGCATACAAATTCAGACCGATATTATTAAGATGGTCATAGTTTAAAAAATAAATTTGCAGAAATTTAGTCACTTGAATCAGTTTTAGTAAGTTCAATAAACATTTACTGTTTTGCCATCAACTAATATCTGTTTAATTAAGGTGAGTAAAGTATTTATCAAAACAGCTTGTCTAGACTTGGAAGTCTTTTTAGTATGCAAATTCATGCGAGCCAACCCATTTAAATTGGATAAATAAGAGTTGCAGAGTCAATCTGTCTGTTTTCTGTTTCCCTTTTTTGCTTTAAACTGTAAGCTGTTTTATCACACCATGAGAGACAAATCAGAAAATCTAAGCGAAAATCTCTTGGGATTGTCTTAAACTGCTTATCTCAATTGTTTTGCATAAACCTGGCATATTTGATTCTTATTCAGCATAAAATATTGCTTAAATTCCTAGAAGAAACCTTAGAGAGAACTATAGGAATTGTTGAATGGTGAATGACTTTTTCCAAGTTACTGGATTTAAATTGAAGCACTTTGAAATTTCCTTATGCTCCACTCCTTTAACCACCAGCAAAAACATGATAGCCATGGCTGCCATTGCGCAGCTATGCTCGTTTTACAAAATATTCCATCAAGCACTCTCAATAATCGCTTTCTTTACATTCATATTGAAAATTAATTTACAGTTGTCAAAAGAAATGATGCAATCATCCAAACAAATGACACAACTAGTAAATTAGAGTTTTTTCAGTTAGTGATTTGAGAAAGTGATTTCACACTTACGCTTCACTCATGCAGTTACACGATGGCCTGTCAAACCACCTGCTTTTAAAAACAGCTCATTAAAATGTGGAGTTATGTCAAATGCATCTCAGTGAAATACGTTCCCAAATGTTTTCATTTTAGCCTGTCGGTTTCCACAATGTGTGGCAGAGATGTTTTCTACCTTCTGTATACCTAGAGGCAATGACTGATGAATCTTATTTCTTCAAGAGTATTTTTAATACTTTCAGGCTGAACTTTCAGTCCCTGCCCTCTTGGCTGGCCTTACACAGTGATTGCTAGGACTGGAGTCTTGCAGTTGATCTTTGCGGTTTCCCTTTCCTAAGTGTAAATTTGCAAAAGTGTATCTCACAAGCAATTTTCACTTGTTTTTTTTAATCTTGACTGTGAATAATTAAGAGCAGGATGTCAGACTAGATTTCCACTTAAAAGGTGTGCCCAGTAATCGTGCTGATCTCAGATGATAAAAAAGATTAATCACTGTGCTCATCCCAGGCCGCTGTTGGATTCTGCTAGAAGGAACAGCAAAAATGTGCAGTAATTAATTGCTCTGTATATATTCCACTGCTAGCTCTCTTCCTCCTTTTAATACATTTGAGTGCTATTATCTTTTCTGAAGTCTTTATGAACTCTTGTGAATAATAAGCACTTCTGAAAAATTACTTAACAAATATAATCTGTGGCACTTCAATCTATTATAGTCTTTTTCCACCCTGGTTGTCTGCAACGAATAAATCACACAGGAAAGAAACCAAAAAACAAACAAACAAACAAACAAACAAACAAAAAAAACCTTTAATGTTGAAAATGTCCATAGTGCTTTAGTGTTACAGGTGGTAAAAAAAGTCTTGCATGCCTATATTCTTTCCAGGCCCCCCATCCCTGCTTCCACTGCTTATATTTTCCTTCTTTTCCTTCAGCCTGACCAGGTCCTTGCTCAGCCATGCTGGCTTCCTGCCTTGTCTTCCTGATTTGTTATTCTGGAGGATCAAGAGCTCTTGTGCTCTCAGAAAGGTGTCCTTAAAGAACTGCCAGCTCTGTTCTGTTCCCATGTCTCTATGGACAGTTTTTCAGGTGATCCCATCCAATAATTCTTTAAACATCTGAAGTTTGCTCTCTTGAATTACAGACTACTCTCTTTGCCAGGCCCATGTTCCTTGGGATCACAAACTCGACCAGAGTATGGTTACTATAGCCCAGGGTGCCTCCAATCTTAACCTCTTTAATGATCTCTTCCTCACTGGTAATGGGTGACGGAGAGGCTGTGTGTGTACAGGCTGCATTACATTACAAAAGCCTTGGCTCTCAGCTGGCAAATAGGGGGAAGATATACACGTGTCTCAGTGACCTTCTGAGGTTCTCAGGATTTGTGCTGGGTAGTTCTCCCTCATCCTTGGGGCACTGCTCATGCATTTTGCATTTCTTGGTATTGGTGTGACACTCTTTTAACTCCGTTCTGTTAATAATGCAGTAGAGTCCTTTGGTCTTAGTCCAAATATTTTTATTCATGAATGCATAGAGTACTGTTATTTATTAATTATTATAGTGTGGCAGATAAGTCCTAACCAAAATTACAGCCCCATTATGCTAGGCAGCGATGCATTACAAAAACAGAATGTTGTTCTGCCAAGTAGTTTTATAGTTCTTGCTTTTCTGTTTTATAGAAGGGAGTTAAAGGCACAGCATGAAGATATATCTTTTCCAATGTTACACAGGAAGACTGTGGCAGAATCTGGAAGACCTTATTTATCTCAGTCCACTTCCTTAAATAGAACAGCATTTTCCTTCCTTGCAGTAGTTAATAATATTTACTTAAAGTGTAGCTAAGCTTTCTCCCGTAGTTAGTAAGAAATGCTATTAAACTGTAGTTCAGTAATGCCATAAATCTAAAACAATTAACATATATTCACTAGAGCAAAGACTTTGTGGCTTTAATATTTGAGAGATATAAAGACTATTTGATTTAAAGCAAACACGTGTCTTGCATGTTGTATGCAAATATTGTATTTGTTTGTGTTTTGCTTTTTCCCTAAAGGAATGAACCAATTACTCCTCTCAAACAGAGCATGACATATACTGAAGTAAATGATTAAAAATAATAATAATAATAATTAAATTGTGCAGTTATGGTAAAAACAAAACAAAAGTCCTCTGTGAATTCAAGAAATTTGAAATTAGAGTACAGCATCTCAAGAAGAAAATTACAGTAGAAATTTTCTGTGCTATAAATGCTGCTGCAAACAAGAGTTATGTAGATCTTTCTACTCCAGTAAGTTTAATTCACCTTCAAGAATATGGGATTCCCTAAATTCCAAGTGTGGATGTACATACCTTCCAGTACGTGTCTGAAAACCATTGCTGTGGTAGTGCAGGGAGAGAATCTAAGCAAAATAAATAAATAAATAAACATGTAAATAAAGTTGGTTTTATTTTTAAGAGCAGATAAATGCTGTTTCTCAGGCTTTGTCTGTATTATACTCTCGGAGTTGTTTTTGAAGATCTAAGTCGTGAAAATGCAAATGCTCTTAGCAGTTCCAATCCAGCACCAGGTTCTGTGAAGCAATGGGGTTTTCTCAGATTCACCGCGTAGAGACAGAATCTCTCTGCCAGGGGTGGAAGAGACGTAAAACCCCTGTCAGCAGGTTTCGAGTTCAGAAGTGAAGGCTGATATAGATGTATTTTGTGAAATATTTTATGTCTTTGTGCTTGCATATAGGTATTTGAGGGAAACGAGTAGGTATCATTTGGTTGTTTTTAAGTAAAAAAAAAAAGTTCTGCATGCTGTGGACTTCATTGAAAGAAGCGGCTTTAGTTTAGTACACCTGGGGTTAAGTAACCACTGTTTCTGGGAGTGATTTGCAAGCTTTTCCTCACTTCGATTTCTTTCACCAGGACAGTTTCCTTCCCACTGAGTGGTGTCAGCAGAGGATGTTGGTAGCAGTCCCTTAGCTCTCATTCGTAATATCCCAAAGCCAGTTGTTCTCCCATTGTAGAGAACTTGCCAATTCTTCTTGTTCCTACCAGCTACACAGGAAATGCCATGCCTCCCTATATTGCTTGCCAGGCTCAGGAGACATCTCTATATCCAGAGCAAGGCAGAGGTACCTATCAGTATAGGAGTACAGGTAAAACTGGTCTTCTGATTAAGTTATGAATTACTGGAAATAACAGCAGACTTGGAAGCTTGAATCTCAAAAGAGTCTATAGAGAGATTAGGCATAAAGACACAAGCATGCCTCACAACAGAGTCATTTTCTACTGAGAAGGAATTCAAGTTTACTGAGGAGTGAATGCAAGGCTTCAGGTTGTGTAAAAACCCTCGCATCTTGTGACTATGCTCCTTAGAAATCATATGCCACATTCTTGGGTGATTTTTAGGGAGACAGACACTTGATTTTGTTGATTTCTATAATCTGGTAACCATAGTGTTAATTTTGAAGGAAACTGAAGATTTCTAGGAATTCTAGGGCAATTTCAAGGTAACTGGCTGTCACAGGTTATCCCTGGATACAAGTCCGTGACAGGGGGGCACAGGCCCCGGAAAAAAAAAAAAACGGAAGAGCGAGGGAAAAAAAAAAAGGAAGGGGTACGAACGGTTTGCCGCGCGATCCGGCCGGCCCCGGGCCACGCGCTCCGGGAGAGGGGGAAGGGCAGGGAGCTAGTGGATGGTTTTAACAAAAAAGGACCAGCACTAGATCTGAGAAGGAACGGTAATTTACTAAATTTAACTAAATCAAACAAAATGAGAGAGAAAAGAGTATCCAAAACGCGAGATCAAACCACAATACCGCGAGGGAACCACGTGCTGTTCTCCGCGGCGAGCTGAGAAGGCTGAGCCGGGCAGCGGGGGAAGCCAGGCGCTCGGTCCGGTCCGGAGCTCCACCCCCGCTTCCTCTTCGCGCCAAGTCCTCCCCAGGGAAGCCGCACCTCTCCTCCCGTCAGGATACTCCACATGCCCATAAGGGGCAGTAAACGGAACCAGAACATTAACTCTTTAACTCCTACTGGTTCACATGATGTTCTGATGTGGAATACTGATCACAAAAGAAAAATCACCAAACCACAACACTGGCAAATAAAATTTCCAGTGTAGCAAGTGAGGTAATTCTTAACAGCGGTGTCCTTGACACACGACCGTTCCCAAGAGACCTTAGAATTGTTTATCTGATAAACTCTGATAAAATTTGACTCATTTTAGCTGATGTTAATGGATGCTGATGAGGAAACCATGTCTTCCAGATTGCTAAGTTAACTGAACAGTTAACTGCTTAGTGATTAAATAATAGCAACTAAGCAGAAGAGAGGGGAGAAGGCCTTGAACTTAGCAAATTTGTAACGGTGTGTTTAGCAAATGGTGTCTTTGCAATTTATTATATCTAATCTTACTACCTTTATCTATATTAACTTAAATTTTCGTGTCAAAAAGATCTGGTACTTAAAGACTCAGATTACTCATTTAAGGGAGAGCCATAAAAGTCTTTAAACAAAGCTCGGTCTGAATTGTGACTGGAGGCAAAATTACCACATCATCGAGAAAATGTGTTCTGGAATCTTTTTGATGTCTCAAGTGACTTTGCCTGGTTTTTATTTCCAGATCAGCTTTCTTACTTGGTTCTTGCTAATATGCAGTGCCATGTGAATGGCAGTTGGTTACAGGGGGTCCCCAGCAAGAACGTACTTCTGAGGAAACTAAGAAAATGGAGAAGTCTATCAAAGACTTGCTGCTTGTTTGGAAAAGGATTTGCAGAGATGTGACATCAGGCTAGAAGAACTTAATGTGTGAATAGCTGTAGGTGGAGGAGTCTGGGGTGTGAGAAGGGAATGAATGTCATTCACAAACTTTCCCTGTGGCTCTGAGCATGTGAGAGGGACTGCCCAACAGAGAGAGAGTTTAGGTTCATCTGAGAGTGCTTTGTGGGTCAAGACCAACTTACCTAGAGGTAATACATATAAATGCTTTAGGACACACCGTTTTCCAACTACCTTCCTAATAAAGGATGTTACCTTTCCGTGAAAACATGGCTATTGCAGTCAAGATGATCTCAGGATACCATAGTTAATCCAACTCTATCTGCATCTCGTGTGCAGAAGACCTTCCAACTCTTTGGTGATCTTGAGAGCTATATTGCTCCTTATTTGTGAAGGATTTTTTTTTTCTTCTTTTCCTTCAGTTTAGCAAAGCAGTGGTTAATGTAAGGCACAGTATAGGATGTAAGGAAGAATGACAGGACAAGGCAAACCTGTATAGTCTGACAAAGTTCAGAATGAAGCTGATCTTACAGTGTCTTTGTAAGGTTGCTTTCTAGGTTTCCTTTTTTTTTTAATGCTTTCTGATTGTCTAGTATGTTTTTTCATTCTCTTTTTTTTGTATGACTCCTGTTCTCAGTCTCAACTGATGTAAGTTCTAATGTAATTAAGGTGCTTAAGACTATTGAAAAATATGAAAGACAGACTCTAAATTAATCTTCTGTAATTTTGTTGGAAGACATGAGCTCCTGGCAATATGGAAAACTAAGACACGTTTTTCATGCATTTTGGAAAACTGCTCATATTGAGAGGCCTAACCTTTTGTTTCTTTTGGGAAACTCTGGTTTTCATTTAATGCGTTGAAATGGAAGGAAACCTATATAGATTGTAGGAGTTTTCTTCCACAAAACTTGCCAAAATAAACATTTAAAGCACTTTTGAAGTAGATCACAGCATGCCTAAGAAATGTGTTGTTTGGCAGAACTAAATCGGAGTTTCTTTCTTGTGATTAGTCAGTGAATGTAAGAATTTCTTACGAAGACTTTTGGAATAAGACACCATGACATGCACATATATACATGTTTATATGATCATCTGACAGTGACTTCTAGTATAAACATTATTTTAGTGGAAGACCTATGAGCTCATATGCATATGTTATGATGTTTATGATACTTTCTTCCTGTGAAGCATGAAGGTTTGGGTTTGCAAGCCTTATGACAATTAAAGAAAATTAATCACAAAGAACAGTAAGTTCTCTGTTTAAGTTCTTGATAGCTTTCATCTAATTATAAAATTTGCCTTGCATTTAAATTTTATTTCGGAAAATCCTGAAATCAAACACACTTGTTTTTTCTGCCTCAATACTGATCAGCGTATCTGTCAATCTTATGAGGGAGAAAATGCAAACAATGACATCTTCTGTTGCTTCTTTTTTTTAAATAAAGTAAGATGTTTGTAGTTCACTACAATAGATTTGGTAAAAATATAAATATTAATAATTAACCAAATGAGGTCTAGGTGTACTTCATATATACTGATATAAATCTAGAGCTGCTTGGATGCAGAGTTCAGGTGAAAAATGTTCTTCTGAAGCAATGCAATGTCAATGAAATTGTATTTATTTAAGGAAACATAAAACTTGGGTTCTGAACACTTGCAAAAACAAAATATCCTGTATTTCAGCTTCTCAAATGACGTTGGACTTCACGTTGGGTCAGTAGATATCACGAAGCGAAATCATCTGAGAAGCTTAACAGAAATGTTTTAGCCAAAATCTAGTAAACACTACTGAATCTTTTTATTTAAACACCACTGCAGATTAATTCAGTGATCACGTTCTCAGTTTCAGCAGAGTACCTATCTGAAACAGGAACTGCTTTTCTCTCAGAACAGCTTCAATTTTTGAGTTGTCAGAAATCACTTTCAATAATCAATTTGTACAGATAAAAAAGTTTTTTTGGGAGGAGGTTGTGCTTCGTAAGTAAGAAGCCAAAATCTCAGCAATCTTTTCCTATTTAGTAAGACAACTGGATAAATAAAACTCTCTGAAATAAATAAATAAGTAAATGTCACTTTTGCACCAACAAGCTGACAAATTTAATACCAGATATTGATAGATTTTTTTTCTGCAACACTCTGCAGGCTATGAGGGAAAGTTATAAGAAGTTATAAGCTCTTTCTTTTCCTCCCGCAGAAAATTAATTACTCTCCAAATCTGAAAAAAACGAAGAGTAATACTATTTCTATGCTTAAGATAGAAAATGGCTGTACAGTTTGACTTGATGGTTAAATTTTCATTTATTTATAGCACGTATTCAAATTAATGTGGCATATATAGTTATAGTACTCACCACTCTAAGCACAGAGAATCAGGAGCAATACTGATTGTGAAGGATGATTGCTTGTGAAAATAGTGAATGTTGTCATGCACATCCAAATCCTTCTGCTGAGATACGATATTAAAATGAAAAGTTTTGTACCATTACACTTGCAGTCTTCGCCTAGGTAGATCTACCAGTCAGTCAGTCCCTGAATTTAGTGTAAGTTTTCACCAGGACAAAGGCTGCAGGTTTCAGTTCATAATAATTTATATGTTCCAAAATGGCTTTAATGGCTCTAATATGGAAAGATGCGTGTAAATGTGTCTGAAAGATGGGAATCTAGTGGATGGGGCCAGGCTCTTTTCAGCGGTGCCCAGCAACAGAACAAAGGGCGTTGGGCACAAACTAGAACGTAAGAAGTTGCATACAACCCTGAAAAAGAACATCTTCTCTATGAGGGTGACAGAGTGACAGAGCACTGGAACAAGCTGCCCAAACTGGTGGTGGAGTCTCCTTCTCTGGAGGTATTCAAAACCCACTTGTATGATTTCCTGTGCAGCCTACTGCAGGGAACCTGCTTTAGCAGAGGCTTGGGCTAGATGATCTCCAGAGGTTCCTTCCAACCCCTGTTATTCTATGATTGGCTGTACTCTGTGACTAATTCTAATCTGAAGATAGGGTAAATTAGGCATGAGATCAGTGAAATCACAGACATTTAAAATATGGGAGTGAGGCCTCTCCTACTGTCTCTGTGCTGGGGAGAATGAACCTGGAAATGATCTTTCTTGTGACTCTGTTGTGACAGTATGTTTTATGTAAAATGGAAGGAAAGTATTCATGATGAAGGTCTAATTTCACTTTGATTTTCATTCGTTGTCCACCGTCAGGTCTGTAATTTACCTTAGGCCACAAGCTACAAAACTGAATTAGTGAATTAAATCCTTGGAGATGTAAGGAATGCACACACAGCATGAGGATAATCTTTCCAACTGTCTTTGCACTCAGAAAGTTAAAGAGAGAAATGTTTGAATTTCAAAGCTGCCTAGAGCATGTGGAAGGAAAATTAATGGAAGAAATTCCATTAATTCCCTGGGCCACTTTGGAAGCATCAGCCATTGTTTCTGTGAAAGCTGGTTTTCATTCAGGAGATCAGTGGGTGTAATGCATGTAATGACATCAGCTGAAAGCTGTGGAATGTCATTATTCTAAAGTTACATTAAGAAAGAGGAAAGAATAAAACAATACATTGTTTTTCAAAGGAAAAATCCAACATAATAAACCTCTTACAGTACCTCTTGGATCCTGCTTTTTAAATAAACATGTTCTCATTTATTTCCTGAACATTGATAAGTACAAAGCACATGTATTTAATAAGTTCTGAAGCAGTAAGTTTTCATTTTGCAGTTGCTTCATTGTGTAGTCTTACCCCACCTCAAGTTAAAGTATGCTCTAACTCGAACAGTCAGAATATCTGGTTGCCTCGTTAGTAACACAATCAGAACTTGTTCTGTGACAGCAGGTGGCAAATGAGTTTTTAAAAATGTTACCCATTGTAAAAATAATTCTCTGCATTTTTTTTAAAGATTTTGTTTTAGGCTGCTGATTTTGTTGCTGCTTCTGTTGCTCTTTGAACTTAGCACTCCTTTACTTAACAGTAATGTGTGGCTGCCAGACTGCATGCAGCCACTTGTTTGGACAACAAGAATTTAATATTTCTCAAGTAGATATCAATTAAAAGGGATTTATCAATGCAAATTTTGTTCTTTAGAGGACGTAAATAGACACTACAGTTGAATTGAAGGGGAATACTTGTTTTCATAAGAATAGGTTTTTTTAAAATTCTGTTTTTCCTTTGAAGTATTTAATACAAGAAAAAGATTTTGGATGTTCTTTAAATCAGAGTTCAGATACGTATCTAGGACCGTACCTGCAGAAGCAATCATGCTTGGTGGAAACTGAGATGACTAATACAGATGTGTTCAATTTTAATTAAAAATTAATCTCACTTACTGAAACTATGGATGAATACATATCTTTACTGAACAATTAAAAAATAGTAACATAAACTTATATTTCTCTGATCAGAGAACATTGCTTGCTAAAGTAAATAAAATAAAAATCTGCAGGGCCAGAATTACTTCCTATTTATTACAGTCTAAGCCCTCTTGAAATGAAATTCTCAGGTATGTAACTAGAAATGTAATCCTTGCACAGCCAACAGTGAAGGGATAACACAGTACAAGAGCTTAGCAAAGTACAATTAGCAAAATTACAAAGCTCTATTACATGTATTGTAAGTGAGATGGTTCCTACATACAAAAATACTTTTCATTATGAATATATATTGCATTTTTTTGCTGGAGAATTTACACCCCATATCGGCTAAGAATATTTTATGACTATAGGAAAGTGTAGTTGACTCTGATAGTATTAAGAAGAATTTTTATGTTATGCACTGCTGACCTCTATTGGCTTATTTCCACTATATACTGATATTTTGGCACTGCTCTTTTCTCCCCCTGAATATCATGTATGCATATTTGTTTTAATTTAGGCAGTTTTGTAGCAGAATTTTTAAGACTTTAGTATATGTGTTACTTGTCATGCACGAAGGCACTCATTAATGAGATTTCCCACTCTCAGGTAGTCAGTGGAAAAAACGTTAAGTTGAGGAAATGATTTGATAGGGACTTCTCATGTATATGAATTTACAGGTAAGCTTAAATAGTTCTACTGGTGTGGGGCCTTGGAAATGCTAAGCTATAGATATTAAAATAAATGTCCTAGTTGCAGGGTTTTTTTTTTGCCTCTGTTAGTCAAAAACCACTTTTGTTTTAAAAAGAATAGTTTGGCAAATCATCAGACTGTGATATGACCTAATTGGTTTGAAACTGCAACATAAAATTTAAATTGGAAAAGATATTTTACTTTGGAAGATTCTCTATTGATTCCCTTTTAGAAGTCAATGCCATAAAGTTATGTTCTGTTTACTCTAATTAATTTTAAGTTCATTCTTAATACCTTACAACTGTAAGAGTTGATGTTTTTACACAGGTGCATAATTTTATTTGCATTTGTAATAACACTGGTGTTTTGGAACAATTTATACCCTACAGCCACCTCATTGACTAATTCAATTAAGATGGTCTGACCCCCAAAACAAGATTTTTAGTGATGTCATTTGGTCATCAGAAGTGGGTAATATAATGTAGATTTATTTTCCAAGGTTGCTGCACCAGAGAAAGGGCCTTTGGTTAGATCTGTAACTATGTCATGGTTTTGTGAGTTTTGGTTTTCAGTATTCCACATCATAACATCATGTAGTGCACTGGGAGTTAAAGTGTTAATACTCTACTTTTGGGTACCTGTCCCTGCACATCACGTAGGTCATGGAGGTCTCTTCCTTCGGCTGGCGGGTACGCAGGCTTGTTGGTTTTTCAGGTGCTCTGAAAACTCATTCTCTCTCTCCTATTTTATTTGATTTATTAGTCTCAATTTCAATTAGATTGTCTTATCATAGTTAGTAAAATAAGTTTTCCTCCCTAGATTGTTGTCGCTGCTGTTTATTTTCCTTTCCCTTTCCCTTCCTGTTTTCAGGGTGGGGGGGTCAAGGAGGGGGCCCAAGGGCCGTCTGCCCCTGTCATAGGCATAGATTGGTCCGGATAACCCCTTGACAAGCTATTAATATATTCTGTGGGTGAAGTGATGCTCAGTGTGCACTTTTTACCTGAAGCCATTGTGTGGGATCATTTTTAAGAGGAATGGTTGCTTTTGAAATGAACTTTTCAATCCGTCAGTATGATTTTCTAATTAGAGTATTGCACTGGAATTTCAGACCTTAATGACTAAACTGGCCTGAGAAAACAATTCAAGGAAAATGTCTAAGAAGTGGATTTTACATCATGGCCATCTGTGTTCAGGTTATAGGGGCACGAGAGTAAGGTAGTGATGATTCTCGCTGTGAACCTTATAGAATCACTTGCACCAATATAAGCAGATATGGAAGCAGGCTTTGATGGCTACTTTGGCCTCAAAATTTAAGAGTCAGGTCCAAAATATTCTGGGATTTTCTTCTTTATTTCTCTCCTGGGAAACATAGGAAATAACACTGAGAAGTAGAACAATAAAGTTTCAAAAATGCTTGGGGAGTGCACGATCCCCATGGGTAAATTATATAACAAATGCACAAAAAGGAGATAATTTTTCTTCTTTTTTATTGCTGTCAGAGAATAATCAGGAAGTTTCTAAACCTTTGGGATTCCTTCAGATCTAAAGCTACCCAATTATGATGTAGTCATAAAGTGAGTGGGGCCATCTTTTTGAAACAGAGAAAGAAAGTGCTGTTCTGGCTGTTTCTTCCTGAAACTTCTGCTGGTGAAAGAACATTTCAAAGACCAGTTCCTTCAAAGCCAGCTCTTTTTAGATGAAGTGTGTTTCTTGAGAAATGTTTCATAGTTCCTTACTCTCCTAGCAATCATAACTTGTTTATTAGGTCAAAAATAGCCCATTGCATCAAGCTAGATTTAACTGTACCAAAAGTCTTTACTGACTGAGAGATTACTGATGCTATATGTTGAAGAATTTTCCAGCCTCACTCTTAGCCGGTGAAGCTGTAATGTTTAGGATATTTTCAGCTAAACCTAAGTTTTAGGCTTGGGGCACATACTCAGGATAAGGAAATAGCAGGGATCTTGCTGAAGGTGAAGATGGTTGGAGGTAGAGCCAAAGGTCAAGAGAACATAATGTCCATGCAGTAAGTGATGACAGGAAGGAGCAGCAGGGAAAGCTTTAAAAAAAAAAAAAAAAAAAAAAAGGTAGAAAACAGTGCTGAAAGACAGGCAGAGCTTAGAAGTAGATTTACAGGAGGCTTGGGAGTAAAAATTGAGTAAAACTGGCACTGTATTAGGCTGGCTGCCTGTGCTGTGTAAAACCTAACCCCCGGCGAAATGGAGGCCCCGAGTCCCCAGCAATCCCTGTATGCACTTTGCAGTATCTGGCTTTCTGGAACTTTCAGGAGATTAGTTTGGAAAAGGTGATGACCCAGATCAAGTGAGGTTGTAGTGTAGCAATCTCAGTGAGCACAGCCTGATATGGCTCTGTTAGAGCTAACAGAGCAGTGCCACTGGGGACGTGAGGTTGACCCTCATCTTTGATGGGCTGCATCCATGACCAACAGGTGTCTGATGGGTGAAATTTCCAGGCATTTCAAGTGATGTGTTAAACTTTGCACTAATGGCTATTGAATCCCTCTTCACCACACCACAATGGATGCAGCTAATCATTTTTTATCATTGCACTAAGAACTGTCTTGTTTAATCTTACCTTATAATGTATTCCATAGCTGTGCTAAGCATATAATAAGCATCTAAACATAGTCTTTTCTGAGCTTTTTTCAGATGAAACTTTATATTATCACAACTGTTATTTTCTAAGAGAAAGTATTTCACCAAAAAAAAAAAAAAAAAAAGGCAGGAGAAATTGAGTATTTTCCCCTGGAAATATTATAAGATTGAAGCAAGAAAAAAATGCTCTTCCATTTCCTTTCCTTGTTTGAGCAATCAGCCATGAAAAGCTTGAAATTAATAGAAAATGAGAACCTGAAAGATTGTATTTTCAACTCAGACTGGCTTATCTGATTCCCACAAGAATTTTACAAATTACATTTCTCTATACGTCTGCGCAAGTATACAGTTTAGTAATGATGATATAAGTACTGTGTTGGTTTCAAAATAAGATCACACTGTACAGCTGCAGCTCAGCGATGAGCATCAGGCACCACTGAGAAACAATATGATGCGCAGAGAATCACAGAATGGCTTGGGTTGGATGGGACATCAAAGATTGTCTAGTTCCAACCCCCTGCCATGTGCAGGGTTGCCAGCCACCAGATCAGGCTGCCCAGGGCCCCATCCAACCCAGACTTGTACACCTCCAGGGATGTGGCATCCCAGCTTCTCTAGTCAGCCTGTTCCAGCACCTCACCATCTTCTCAGCGAAAAACTTCCCCTTGACATCTAATGTAAATCTCCTTTCTTTTAGTTTAAAGTCATTCCCCCTTAACTTATCACTATCTACCTGTGAAAGAAGTTGATTTCTCTTCTGCTTGTAAGCTCACTTTGAGTATTGGAAGGCAGCTTTAATAAGCTCTAGTGGTTGTTCTTCTTCAAGCTTACTAAGTCCTCAAGTTCAGCAGTTCCAGGAGTTTAGAAAAAATTGTTATGCCTTGAGCCTCCATTAAGTCTTTGGCAGGAGAATTTTATATTCTAATCTCTAGACAGCAGTGAGTGAACTGTGTTAGTCAGCATTATAGCTCTCTTGCTTCATTAATAGCACCCAGCAAGAACATTCCTTAAGAAAAATATCTTTTATAAGATGTAAGGTTTTTATACATTTAATGCGTGCATTTATCTTCTTAAAATATTTATAATAGAGAGATTGTGTAACTACTCTGCTTGAGATAGGTTTGTGAAAAGAGGGGACAGCCCTTAGTGTGTGCAGTGAGTAACTGGCCCAGCAGTGTGAGGGCAGAGAGCTCTCTGTGCGTTCCTGTACATCTGCCAGCAGCAACACACTTCAAAGTAATGGCAGGTTAAGGAAAAGTCTGCAGAACTCTGCAGGATTTTGTCTCATGCACTGGATTATGTCCGAAGGTCACATACTCTCATGATAGACTCGCACGATGTTAAGAATTTAGAAACTCTGTCTCTTTAGAAACCAAAGGAAAATCAGAATTATAGAATAGTTTGAGTTGGAAGGGACCTGTAAAGGCCATCTAGTCCACCTTCCCTGCAATGAACAGGGATGCCTGCAGCTAGATCAGGTGCTCAGAGCCTCATCCAGCCTGACTTTGAATGTCTCCATGGATGGGGCATCCATCACTTCTCTGGGCAACCTGTTCCAGTGCCTCACTATCATTCTTGTAAAAAAACATCTTCTTTGTTTCCAATCAAAATCACTCCTCTTTTAGTTTGAAACCATTTCCCCTTGTCCTATTACAACAGACCCTGCTAAAGAATCTGTCCCCTTCTTTCTTATAGCTCCCTTTTAGATTCTGATGCAGTAAGACAGACATAGCTTCAAACAGACTTGTAACTGGGGCATTGTCCTGCCAGCACGCTGACTGCACTGAAGGTGCCCACAATTACAGTGTCAAGGCTCTGTGGCCTTTGCTTCATGGCTGTTTTCCTGGTGCTGTGATGAAGGCTGCAAGACTCTGAAGTTTTCTTGAAAAAGCTCTGTTGTTCCAGAAATACATTTAACAGCCATTTGTTCTCACCACCTTCAGAGCACACGTGCCCTGTGTTCATGCATTTCCGTCTCCTTTCTTCTTCATATGGTCATGGATTATTAAGTAATGACAGGAAACATTGAGTGACACATACAGAAAGCAGTTACATGTCATTTAAAGCGCTGCTGTCAGAAGAACACCCAGCTGTCAGAGTAAGAGCGTGTCTAAATTCTCTTTGTACCATGGTTGTTTGTTGTTTTATTTATTGGTGCCACCAAACTGCATTTGTACGAGGGAAGTACTTGATTGATGATACCTAGCCTCGTGGCCTGCCCTGCATGAGTGAAGCTTAACATTGCCTGTCTGAAATTTTTCTGCATTAGCAGTATGGGGAGCTTTAATTAGAACTTACAGCCACAGGCAATTTTCATGCCACGTGAGTCAGATGCCCCAAGAGCACCTGTTTCAGCCCATTGGCCTTAGGATTGGTAGCCTTTCTAATGTATATGGAATTAACCCGTATGAGTAGGAAATTTTCAGGGTCCAAAAAGACCAAAGTATTTTTACCGGTTGTTGGCAAAATAGTCCCTTGTTTGGGGCTTTTGTTTGGCATGCCATATCAGGAAATGTGGCCAGCTGTATAGCCAACGGCAAAGAAATGACCATCCTTATACCACTTCTGAATGGGAGCAAGACTGAGATGCTCTCCCTGTCTTATCCTATACTAAAAATAGAAAGACATCAGATACTGAAAAAAAAAAATTCCTAATTACCTATTACTGCCCTAATTTTTCCAAAATAGGGATGATATTTTAGGGAATTTTAGAATTTTATTTTGGTAGTTGCTGCCTATTAATACCTCTGATATAAATAGGAAATTCACTGTCTAAACACAGTGGGGAGGCTAGGCAGTAGTTCTGCTGTATAGGCACTTTTTAATTTGCCCCTTAAAGATAGAATATCTTTGTGTGTCTTAGTGGTGTACTTCATTTTTGTTAAAGCTACAGTAGAATGGCAAAGTGAAGTTCAGCAGCACAGTGAGTTCATGATTACTTGTCCCACTAAGGTTTCTGCTACAGCACCAGGCTGCAGTGTTGAGTTTCAGGTGCTGCTATGATTCAGGTGAGAAGTAAGGAACAGTAACAAAACTATTTCTAGAAACATCAGAACTCCTCTCTTGCCTACCAAATCAAGAAAATATTTATTTGAGGACTGTGTGCAGACAGCAGAGAGAAAAGACATTCGGTGTATCTGGGAGTTCTGACTTGGGAAACTCCAGTAGTGCTATAGGATGTTTGCATTTACATTGTGGAAGTGTTCCCATGCATTAAGTCAAGAGTAGCTGTTGGGAAAAGTGTTATCCTTATCTACAGGGCAACCAGCTAAAGCTGTTTGCACATTCTACAATATCAAGCAACCATTCAGCTGGGGAAGAAAATAAGCTATGAAATAAATTGAAAAGAATCTACAAATAACAATAGCAATGGCTTTAAGCAACTTACTGCTTTTGTGCTTGAAACCTTTTTGTGTTCCCTACCCCAAATGATGGAAAAGAGGTACACAGTGTCATCATCTTGAACACTCTGTGCATCTCCTGAGATATTCGGCAGGTGCTGTTTCACGTTAGCAGCTGGATGTGGAAATGCAGACCCTCAGGTAGTGTGATCTAGACTACCAGGGACAGTTGCTCAGATGTAGGGAACAGAAACCAGACCACATGCTGTCCAACATATGATACCAGTTATTGCCATACAGAGGATTTGGTGTCCCGAACAGTCCACAGAAAGTTCCCATAGTCCTTGAATGCCCTCTTGGTATTTTACATTGCAGTTAATTCTTTCTGATGCAGTTAAATATTCACTAATGCTTATTGTGACTTAGTACTTGCTATGGTGGGTGGTTCATAGACATATGAGAGACTTTTTTCTATCCAGGAACTGTGTGTGATTTAGGGTGGAAATTGACCGTATGTTTCATGTCACCATTTGATCACTTCAGTAGTTATTTGCACATAGCTTGAGTTGGAGAAAAGTGTTTTTCACAGAGACTGGAACAGTTGCAATGAAAGGCTGTCTATGAAGTGCTTATTGCTAGAGGATGTCAGAATTTTATGTTAAGTTTGAAGATAAGAGTAGTTTTTCATATTTTCTTCAACAGGCCTTTCATCTGAAATAATAATACTTAGCACTTTCCTGCTTCAAAGTGCCTTACAGATGATAATTCTACTACATCCCTATGATACAGTGAGCATTTTACTTGCTCAAGGCAATGAAGGGAGTTGCTGTCAACTATAGGATTAAAGTAAAAAGGAGAAGGATGTGTATGGAAAGGAATATTTTTAGGAAAACTTTACAACTGTCCTTTACTCATAGAAACTCCTCTTTTTCCTCTGTCTTTTCCAAAGTCCACATTTTAGTAATAAACGCTGAGATCATCAGGAAAAAGAAGTGAGAGTCGAACATCTCAGGTTTGGATTTGTTTGTGGGCATTTCTTTTTGCAGCTTGTTACACCCAGAGATCTGGTGCTCTGCTGTTCAACTTCATGTCAGGTGTTAAACAAAGAGACGTAGGTAATGTCTGTTGGGGAGGGGAGCATGGGATTCTAGTGCTTGAGATTATCTAATGTAGCGGAAGCACGGTAATATTGCATTTAATGAATAAATCAGAGTGTAAAAGGTAAAACACAGCTTAACTGTTGGCATGCTGAATTTTCAGTTTCTGTTTGTATCTACAGAGGGCAGCAAAGAGCTTTAGTTTAAAACTTCAGCAGTTAACCTGCTTTGTCTGCTTTGTCTTTGATAATAGCTTTAAAATAACCACAGGAAAATATTTTCAGAGCATTCTGTAGCTTTCTGAATCCAACTATAATGATAGTTCTGCTTGGGGTGGATTCCAGTTGTGAGGTAGCATGGTCAGAATTAACAACCTGACCACAGGCAAAGGATGCAGCCAAAACTCGACAGAGTCTCATAATCACAGCTAAGCTCAGTTCATCAGTCTCAGTGCCTCCAGGTGATGTAGAATATTAGAAACAGGATTTTTAATGAACTTTTGGAAACCTATTCATCGTCAAATCTACAGCCTTGAAAAAGCTGGCTGGATGCACGCCCCAGACATATTTAGCCAACACTGAACTGAAATTCACTACTTTGTTATTCTTTGAAAGGAAATCTTGCTTCCTCATACACAGATACGGCAGGAGGCAAGTACACTGGCAGGAGTGAGGAACTGTTCAGGAAGTGAAGGAAGGAAGATGGGCCATAGGGTCTTTGGAGGAAAAATCCATAAACATCCTGACATAAAGAAAGAAGGGAAAGATAGGCACAAGACCACTTTCCAATGTGTTCAGTGCAGCTGATTCCTTTTAAGCAGAGATGCGGGTACACCAGGATGTTAGCATAAAGTCCATACTCTTGCATCTGAACTTTTCCTCGTATTCTCTGTTATTCTCAACTGCCTGGCTTAAGTCCAAATTTTGGTGCCAGTGAAATTAGTGGGAATTTTGCCAATAATTGCAGTAAAACAAGCCGGAGTACCCTTAATGAATTCCTTTTGATCTTGTATGTTCATCTGCAGTGCTGTTGCCGTGTTCTGTGTTCATGCTACCTCTGATTACCTACATGTACGCTTTGTGATGTGTAAGTATGCCTGCCAGCAATGTGCCTGTGTGGCCAAGAAGGCCAATGATATCCAGGGGTGCATTAAAAAGAGCACGGCCAGAAGGTCAAGGGAGCTGATCCTCCCCCTTTACTCTGCTCTGGTGAGGCCACATCTTGAGTACTTTGTCCAGTTCTGAGCTCCCCAGTTCAGAAAAGACAGGGAACTGCTGGAGAGAGCCCAGAGGAAGTCTACAGAGATAACTGGGGGCCTGGAGCATCTCCCATATGAGAAAAGACTGAGAGACCTGGGACTTCTCAGCCTAGAGTAGACTGAGGGAGGATCTTGTCAAGGTGTATTCATGTCTAAAGGGTGGGTGTCGAGAGGATGGGGCCAGGGTCTTTTCAGTGGTGCCCAAAGACAGAACCTTTAAAGGGCAATGGACACAAACTGGAACATAGGAAGTACCATCTTAAATGAGGAAAAACTTAACTTTGAGATGTCCTCTTAACTAGATGTCTTTAACTAGATGTCCTCCAGGGTTCTCTTCCATCCCCTATGATTCTGTGATTCTATGACTTAAAAAGATCTTTATTTTTACTATAATATGTCACTTGTGTACTTTGATTCTTTGGAATAGATGGAACAGGCTAAGTGCTGGCCCTGACCTCATCCATTGGCTAGAATTCATCTCCATAACATCCCTTTTGAAAGGCACAAATTAAGATGTAGGAAAATTCATTTATAGATAAGTACCTCCTTAAAAACCATTGGACTGGTGAAACACTTTACACAGATTGCTCAGAGAGGTTATAGTCTCCGTTCTTGGAGATACCCAAAAGCTGGACAAGACCCTTAGCTGCCTGCTGTGGATGACCCTGCTTGGAGCAGCTGGGGCCAGACACAGAGGATCTCCAGAGGTCCCTGTACATTTTCAGTAATTATGTGATTTCCCACCCCTGCTGAGCATAACTGGCTTGGCAACAATCAACAGTTCTGTAAATCCAGTAAAAGCTGCGTTAAATGTTTATTTAGATATAAAAGTTAACACTTGTTTTAAATTAATTGGATTATTTTCCCTAATAGCCTCAACAAATAAAGCGTCTTATAAAAATGTAGTATTGTTTAAAAGGCGATCTCCTTATCTTGCTGCCTGATTTGCACTGTGCAGATTTTTTGCCAATGTTATAATTTCCTTTGTATCATGAATGTTCTGGACTTCTGGACTTCCAATGTCATTTAGAAGTCCTGAGCACAAATAAAATGTTAACCATGGTAGAAATCTCTCAAAGATGTAAAGAAAACAGGCATACTTTTTCTTACTTTCCTTATTTTATAAATCTTGTAATATTTACACCAAGAAATAAAATAGAGCTGTTGCCAGACTGTGAAAAATAAATGGCTGGACATTGCTGAAAGTCAACACATGAAGTTGTTACTTTGCTTTTACAACCACAGTTTTTTTGTGTGAGAACTTTTTTTTTTGGCCATGAGACAGCATAAAAAACAATATATATTTTGAAAAAAAACAACATAAAAAAGATGAAAACAAAACCTAAAGCTTCTATGATCATTCAAAGAAAGCCTGGCGGAGAGGACCAGAATGAATTCAGCAATGACTATACTATTCTGTTTGGCTTGCATCACAGAAAATTTTCATCTTTTTTTTTATTTTCTAATTTCACCTCACATTAATCATTCTCAGATGTTAGTTCCATCACTTACTAATAATCTCTAGCAAACACTGCTTTCCTATCCTTGTCAGCAGCATTTTGAGTACATGAATACTGTGTGCATGTTTAATGTACTCATTACTTACTGTAGTTTTAGATTCAACTATACTGATATGGATTGTTTGTTTTCCCCTATCCTTCTCTTTATTTTTATTGCAGTGTGCACTCTGTCCATGGCTGACAACTTGGACATCAACTAGTCATGCTTTCTGCTAGACAGCAGAGAGTCTGCTACAAGAATGTAGAGTAGCATATTTAAGTAGGAAGGAAATTTTTGAAAAAGGACTTATCCTAAGGGCTACTCCTTATCTACGCCTTTGTAACTTGGAAGTCTTCCAAATCTCGGAGCTGGAAATCAGACCTCAGCCCTTGAGGTGCATATATTTATTTGATGGGGAAGAAAAGCTATCTTTTAAAGTCTCTAAGGAGACAATGTATGTAGTACATTGTCTAAAAGTAATGCCTCCTATTTATTTCCATGTAAGTTACAACAGATGCAAAGAACACAATAACACTATTTGATAGAGAAGAGTCTCAGCTACGAAATGCTACTTCTCAACATAGCCACCATCATTAGCTATGTATTTTCACATGTAAAAATCTGCTCCAGTGGAGGTGACCTGCTATTCACAGCTGCTATGATGGCATCATTGCTATGAAAATATTGTCCACGCAGTCCATCTTTCATTGTCCCTAACAGAGAAATGAGAAGGCGCCAAATCCAGATGATAAGTGGGTGTGGTAGCACATTTCAGCCAAGACTGGCCATGTGCTCCACAGTCTTCAAAGTGATTTGAGACCTGGCATTATCATGTTGTAAGAGAAAAATTTTCTTCACTGGTCTGATTCTGGAAGCTCAGCCTTCAGCCTAGTCAGCATTGTGATGTAGTGGTCAGAGTTGATGCTTTGTCTGGGTTTGAGGAAATCCAGAAGAGATCACCCCTTTCCTATCCAAAAAGACAGTGCACATCACTTTACATGCTGAGGGCTGTACCTTGAACTTTCCTTTGATGGGAGATTCACATCTCACCACTCCACAGATTGCCATCTTTACTCCAGCTACTAGTGCTGACACCATGTCTCATCACTGGTAATGATGCAATCCCAGAAACTGTCACCTTCAGCCCTTTATTAGTTCAGTATGCCCTGACAAACTCACATATGTTGTTCTTCCTGTTCTAGTGTGGGCACTCATAGGACTCACCTGGCACAAACTTTGTGATGTTCCGATGTTGCCACCATCATTTCCAATGTATTAAAAGCATAAACAGTTTCCTGGTTGTAATCTGCTGATTCATGCGAATGAGTTGATTGAGGCACTCCTCAGCAAGCATCGATGAATGGCAGTGGGGAGGTACAGCCTCTACTGCCATACCACCAACATCTGCCTCTGACACAGTGGGACAACATACTAAAATAGAAGGGATTACTTTCAGAGGAACCCTCATCCTTTATCAGATACCAACTGCAATTCAATTGCATTGATTTACTTTGGCTGAATGGACTGGAAAGAGGTATGTCTGATCTTTTCTTCCTTCTTCATCCACATTTCTTTCTTAAATACCTGAATAATATTGCCATGGACCTTCTGTTTGTCATAAAATCTACTACAGGATGCAGAGAATTCTCATTTGAAAGACGAGGAGTCGATCCACAGTCATATAATAATACATTTTTCACATGTTGTCTTGGTGTATGCAACTGTGATGTTGGTTACTGGGAGAAAGCAGGAGAGAATTACCAGAGAGGAATACTCTGTGGTGCCTGCAATGATTTCTGCGGGAGAAAGGTGTAAGGGGGGAATCTGCTTCCTCGTGAGCAGCCAGGTCAGCTGGTACTTACTGGCTCCTGTTCTGACATAGCAGTGTAAAGAAATGATTGAAGAGAGAGAGAAGTAGGTGAAGGATAAGGAGTCTTAAAAAGAAATATTCTTTTAACACTAACCTGGGAGCAAAACTCAGGATATGCATTGTTGTGTTGTTATTTTGAAAAAAGTAGGAAATTAGAAATTATGTTAGTGTTTTTGTTTGTGTTGAAATTTAAGATTTTAGCTATTCATGGTTCCCTATGTTTTGATTTATTTGAAAATGGCTCAAATTTAATGAATCAGAACACCTGAAATATCCTTAAAATAAATAATTACAGAGTGAAACAGTGTTTTAAGAAAACTAGCCCAAACCTTGCTGTGTGCTCATTCTCACCATGGAGAAGAAAAATGAATTAAAGAAAGAGGCTCAGAGGCCCTCAGGAAATACAACCTTATAAGCAACGTGTTCTGAATGAGTGCTGTTTTTCATATGATCTCTAGACTGTCTTCAAAATCTTGCTTTGACCTTTGTGGTGAGCAAAATGAAGGAGTATGGCCAAACTGTGGCTAAGGAACCACAAGAAAACAGACATCAGTGAAATAAGCATGGCCTCAGTATCAGATTCTGTTTATTATTTTTTTTAACTCCCTTGTTTAATGCTCCATGAAGTACCATTAGCTCTCCCTCTGGGTTTTAAGAGTTCTACTTTGTAGGTGATGGATCTCAGGCATCAGTAGATCATCAGGGACTGGTGAAAATGTTGCAGGAAGATTGAGAGGAAAGAATATGCCCTGAGGACCCCATAAGAAAAAGCTAGTCCCTGGCTCTTTGTTTAGTACCTACAGATTTGAAGTGAACTGTTTCCTTGCTCTTCTGCTATACCTGTAGTACCACTGGTTTGCCAGCCCTGTATTCGGGACTGTTCTGTAGGTGGGTGCTTCCTGCAATGTCTTGGTTATTTCCCCTCTGACAGGATTCCACAGGTGCTGCAAGCCTAAATATTTAAAGTGTAATATGAAAAGAAGACAGTCACCATAGATTTTCCAGTGACTAATTCTGTGTAAATAGAGTCATGGTACTGTTGGATTTATTTTTAATTATTGGAGCAGCCTAGGGAAGTGCTGTCAGAGAGCAGTGATGGCCTGTCCATTGCTCGTTTGGGCATAACACAGGGCTTGGCTTGAAGCAAGTTGCAGTGCAGATAAAGTGTTGCCTGAGTTTTTTCTGCCTTTCTTGCTCTCACGCAGCAGAAATGTAATCTAGAGCTGCAACAGTATTTAATACCAGGGCAGATCCCTGTGGAGTAGTAACTCCACTATACGTTTCTCAGATTAGCCATAATCGTTCACTTACCTCCTCCTTTTATTGTTTTGGTATGTTTTTGAACAGTTAGGAAATTGTAGTACTGCTCTGTCAGAGGTGTCTATTCCCTCCTTTACTTAATGTTTTCTTCTGAGAAGTTTCTCTCATTATATTCAAATTAGCATTGGACCCAATAAAATCTTAGGAGGTTTTCCTTTATGGATTTGTTCATGTTTTGTTATGCTAGGTTTTCAGGGGTTTATACATATGGAAATACTCTCAAAACAGAATTTGAATAAGCTGAGGGGGAATAAATAACATACTGATGGTTGGACTAGGTGACAGTTGGACTGGATGATCTTAGATGTCTTTTCCAGCTTTAATGATTCTATATACAAAGCATATCTTAATGTATTGTCTTGCATACAGATGTTGTCTTTTCTTACTCTGTGTTGCAGTAGTTCTGTTTTTATAAAATCACTACTGTTCAGTCTTCCTCAGTATTCCTCCTTTTCAGAATTAGCCGTGCACTGGGATGCTGATTATTTTTGCTGTTGCAGAGTTGAGTCAGCTCACTGCAATTATAAAAGCAGTTTATTCTATTTGTTTGAAAGAAATGATGATACAGGAGTAGGTTATGCTGAGCCAGGTTCTTATTTGAGGAGAGGAGTTCAAAGAAGAAAACCTGAGTAATGTTGCAAGCTAGGAGATCAGTAAAGTAGCCAGAACATGAGACATGAAGCAGGGCTGCAGTGTCTGAATATGGACACCCAGTCCCATTTTAGATGCCCTCATCTATTTGAGACATCTGCAGAGAATATGCAGATATGGCACAGGAGCTCCTGGAGACCTGTGCTGTTTAGGATGGGCAGCTTGGAGCCAGATGTCCAAGAACCAATCTAAAATGGCCCTAGATGCCTTTTTTTTGTTTGTTTTTTTTTGGTAGGTAATAGAAATCTGCCCAGTGCTCTTAAGTTGACATTACTGTCTTGCAGTAGGAGGTGGAGGTAGATCTCAGATTCTTAGCTGTTTTCATTCCATCTCCTGCTTCCTGTATCTCTGCCTTTTTTTTTTTTTTTTTTTTTTCTTCTAGAAGTCCTGAGCCTCTGGAAGTCATTAGGAAGGGAATGCTTTCAGAACTGCTTATCTGTAGGTGTTTGTGTCTAGCTTATCGTAAGTTCTGGGAGCTTGAAGCCACCCACACCTTCAATCTTGTGTCCTCTGCTCCCTGCAGAGGTTTTGCCGTGCTTTTCAGGAGAGTGCGTATAGCAAATGCACTGCAGCAGCTGTGGGTGCAGAGATTTCAGGAGAGCCAAACTTGTCTCCAGCTCATTGAATTCAGAGGATTACTGCAGCATAAGCTGTACTTAGTGTCTAAAGGAGTATTTCTTTCAAATCACTGTCAGATGAAATCTTCTTCTCAACCAGTCTTAAGCACATACATTTCACATGCTTTGGAACATCAATAATCATAACAATCCAGAACTTGGCATCTAGATTAGGAATGAAGGTAATGAAACCACACTGCAGTATGTCTCTTTTCTGCCTTTTGTACTTTATAGAAGACATTCAAAGGCTTGTGACTTGTCTTGTGATGGCAAGTAATGCATAATGTCTAGGTGGTAGAACCGTTTTGAGTGGGCAGGGAAGGGTTACAAACGTGGAGGAGAGAGCTATGCAGAAATAAATTTTAACTGTTCCTTTTGAATCATGATGTTAGCATCAATTCAGATGCTCCTGGAAATTCTGGATGGAAATACAGCAAATACTGGCATTCACTCCTTGCAGAGCTCCAGGATTTTCTCACAGTGTGAAGGAGATCCCCATGAAGCTGTTAAAATATTAGAATTTACAGTGTCAATGTGTTTAATTGTAGGCAGTTCAAAGGTTAGAAATATCACGTACAACTGATTTTTCATTATTAATGTGCAGAGCCATCCAGTTCCTCATTGCAGCTGTTGTAGGGTGTGCCAGCTCTAGCCACCCTGAGAGAAGGCAGGAAAGGAATGGCATAAAGGCTAAAATATTATTTTTCAGAGGGTCAGGTGGGAAGAAGGATCTGTTGTTGGAGGCTCTGTGTACATATAATAAGGGTATGTTCATAAAATGACAAGTGGTCAAGATAGCTTCTGCCTCTTCTGAGAACCCATCATCTGAAAAGCAGTTACCACACAGCCTGTCATCTGGAAAGAAGAAGCAAGACACATTAGCTAATCTGCTTTCATGACGAAAGGAAGATAGAGTATGTTGGTTTAAACCTTTGCGAAACCTTCTGTTCACGTCTGTTTAGGACCAAGCGTGCAGTGACCGAAGCTGACAGACAATTGCTCAGTTATTCTCAGCCACCAGACTCCTGGGAGAAAACAGGAGTAGAGAGGGATGCTGTCCTCCTGCTGGGCCTGGCAAGCTGAGGGAGCCTGAGTGAGAGCCTGAAGTGCAACCCCAGCCAAATTCCCCAACTACGAAAGATCTCCCATGGCCTTCAAGATCTAAGAAATTCCCAAAAGCTTCAGTAAAGATGTGAATGTTCAGCATTAGCAATGGAAATTACATGATGTGGTTTTGATGATGTCTAGAATGCAAAGATTTTGCAACTAAACTTGGACAGATGTAATGGAAATTGAAATATATTCTCTAATAAAATTATGTCATTCTTTAAATTTCTTCCCTTTTAGTCTCAGATGGTTGAATTTATGTGCATATGCTATCTGATTCTGCTTACCCCATTTGACTCAGAACTGAGAATTATACAAGTAAATATTTTCATATCTGTAAGATTAAATGAGGTTGTATGTAGTATTTCTGTTATGCAGTTCTTTCTTTCTGTGAAGATGTCACAGCCTTTCATAGAATCATAGAATCATAGAATCATAGAATGGTTTGAGTTGGAAGGGACCTTAAAGCCCACCCAGCCCCACCCCCTGCTGTGGGCTGGCTGCCCCCCACCAGCTCAGGCTGCCCAGGGCCCCATCCAACCCGGCCCTGAGCGCCTCCAGGGATGGGGCACCCACATCTCTATGGGCAGCTGTGCCAGGGCCTCACCTGTGCCATCTGAATGAAAAAACTCCTCCTAATATCTAATCTAAATCTCCCCTCTTTTAGTTTAAAACAGTTCCTCCTTGTCGTATCACTGTAAGACCATGTAAAAAGTCAGTCTTGTTCCTGTTTGTAAGCTCCCTTCAAGTACTGGATGAGAAAATACTGTTACTCATTTCCAGTAGCTAGCGTATTTTTTTATTACAGGTTGCAGTTGTAGTAGTAGAAACTCGGCATCTATCCACAGGTTTTTGTCTACAGCTCTCTGCAAGTTTGCTTCTGTTTATAAAAGAGCAGAGATAAATGCAAAAAAAAAAAAAAAAAATACACACAGGAATTTGAAAAGCGTGTACTTCAGCCTCAGCTTTTATTGTGATAACACCACATCACTATTCAATTGCAAAAGTTAAACATGGAGATGTGCCTTCATTCAAGTTCTGGTCTTTAAACTTACTTATTCTCAGAAAAAAAAAAGGACCTACGCTGGCTTCTGATTGCTCATCACATTACCTAACCTAATGCAAGAGTGATGTTCACTAGTTAACCTGTGTTACATGCCTGTGGTGCATGTAATGTTACATGTGTGTAATTCATAAAGTTAGGAGTGTGTTTTCAGCATATAATGGGGACCTTGCAACTCTTCTTGTTTCCTTCTAAATTTTGGAGGACATGAAAACCATGGGCAGAGCTAGTATAGATTTCAAATGGGCAATAAAAATGCCGCCTTCTCTTGCTCCTGCTGAAGATTTTGCTGCTTTCTGAATGTTTAGCAAAGTTCTTTAAGATTCTGGAAACATGTTAGTGGAGCTCATCACTGTCTTTAAATATAAAAAAAAATGAGCTGATATATTTTGTAAATTTAAAGCAAATCTTTGCTATTCCTCATAAAATAGTCAAGTATCAGTCCTGGCTGTGGATAAAGGACTGCAGAAGAGCGAGCAAAATTCTTGCCTGCTTACCTTTAAATTAGTTACGAATCAGTTATGCGCACAAATAAGTGCACAAAGTTGCTGTTTCTCCCTTCCTTTCTCTTTTCTTGTCATTATTTTTATCATTTATTGCACTTCCCTTCACTCTGTAATCCCCTGAAACATTTCACAGTCCTGATTTTCACATTCCAGCTCTACAATTTTCCTGTGCCCAGTAAACGCTGCGTTGCTCATAATCTTTCCTGTTTTCATGCACATCTTTATCTCTCTACATCCCCTTATCTATTCCCTTTAAAATCTCCTTATCCTAGATCCAGAATATACCCGTATAACCTTACTCATGCTGCAATCTCCATCCCCTGGCTTCGATGACGTGCATGTTTCAGTTGCCCAGTTCAACTCGCAGGTCAAATGTTTATCCCTTCTGATTGCTTTTTCTGTGAGGCAACTGTTTCTGCCCCACTTTGGTGTAACACAGTCAGAAACGCTCGAACAGCTAGTGAGAATATATTAGTATCAGTGCAAAAAATACCTTTTTGAATCTTCCTGCTTGTTCATCAAATTAATGTGCTGTAAATCACTGCAGAAAGCTGAAGAAAGACTCGATGTAACATTTGTTTCAGAAATCTGTATTTGTCCTAATTCATACCTGGGTGCATAAAACCTATGGAAAAATCCCTTTATCTTTACAGTAGCAGTTGGATCACATTCATTATTATCATAGAATCATAGTATGGTTGGGATTAGAAGGGACCTCTAAGATCATCTAGTTTCAACCCCCTGCTATAGGCAGGGACACCTCCCACTAGACCAGGTTGCTCACAGCCCCATCCAGCCTGGCCTTGAATACTTCCAGAGAGGAGGCATTCACAGCCTCACTGGGCAACCTGTTCCAGTGTCTCACCACCTTCACGGTAAATAATTTCTTCCAAATATCTAGTCTAAATCTACCCTCTTCCAGTTTAAAACCGTTTCCTCTCATCCTGTCACTACATGCCCTTATAAAAAGTCCCTCCCCAGCTTTCCTGTAGGCACCCTTCAGGTACTGGAAAGCCACTGTAAGGTCTCCTTGGAGCCTCCTCTGACCTGCTGGCCATGCTTCTCTTGATGCAACCCAGGAACTATTATTATAGTTAAATAGCTGTAGACTGTGAAAGTTCATAAGGACTCTACAAATATATAAACCTTTTGAGTCTAATCTCTGAAAATCTCACTGTCAGTGATAAAGTAGTATTCTGTGTTGTGTACACCACGCTGTTGTTATTTTCAGCAAGAGCTCCAGCTCAGCACCTCCTGACCATGACTTTGCGATGCGACTTTATCTGGGACTGAAGTGGTTGTCCCTTCTTACACTCCCTTAGTTCATGGGCATAACTGACACTGATTTTTGTCCTAGTCTTTTGTGTGGTTTCTTGCTTTACTGTACTAAGTATGTCAGGTTTTTTTTCATGTTGAATAATATTTTGGGGGACGGTGCTAGAACCTTACCTGAGGAAAAGATGGTGCTGAACCAAGATGGTCATATCATGTGGACAGTACTCTGCCTTAAAGAAGGAAAAGTGTGCTGAGCTTATCAAATCTGAACTTACCTTGAAATAAGTTAACATGAGAAAGTTGCATACCTTCCAGGTGAAACTGGATCCTGCTCCATGCTCTGGTGTTTGGGCCAGAGGAATACCTAGCTGGAATTTGCCAATGATCTGTCTTTCCAGCATCACTGCTCCCAGCTCAGGCTTCTCAGCAGAGAAGTGACACTGAGTACAGCAACCAGGAAGGGCAATTGTGTTTCTTCCAATGCTTGGGAAAATGGTTTTTCTAGTTTGTTAGTAGGAATCTTTGTTCTTTTCAAGACAAGCTATTTTAATGCATCCATATGCACTTAGCACTTCTGGTTAATATTGTTTGTTTAGATACTTAATAGAATGTCCAGTGAATTTAGAGGCTTCACTGATGTAAATATACAAACATCACATGTCCTGCCTGAGTGAATTTTCTTTTTTTTTCCTTTCTTCACTTATCTATTCATTTGTGTTACTCAGCATATGTTGCACTTGAGCACAGTGAATTTCAGTAACAGGCAGAGTGATTGCATTCCATTTATATATTGGTTTTCAGTGCAGTTATGGATGGAACAGAACTGAAATGCAGTGCAAATACTGGAGGAAAACAAACAAACAGAAGGCCAACAGAAGCACTACTGCTATAGGCAACATTAGTGAAAAATGTAGAGTTTTTTCTTGTTTTGTTTGGAGTGATGATTATTCTGAGAAATATTTTTATAAATCCCAATGAACAAAGAGTTGAGACTACCTTGCATTTATCAGCATTAGAAAGAAAAGGAAAATTCTGTATAGAAAAGATGAAACAAGATGTGAAGGTGTCACACATGAAACTTGTATTTTAGACTCTTGTTGGAAGCTGAAGTAGAATAGATTTTTTGGATTACTGAGATTCAGTGGGTGATTCATGAAGGCTTTACTGAACAGCTTCTGAAAAGATATCAACAGAAATATGAACAGATTGGGTAAGCAGGGTTTGTGCTTTTCTTGCTAAGTTAGAGTGCTATGGGACTTCCTTCATATTTCTTCAGAGAGGAAGTTTCCTCTTTTTTAACATTCAGAAGATCTGAAAGTCTATGTCCCAAAGGGATCAAATAGTCAGTAACTTACTAAAATTATATTTTTTTCATTACTATAAAAAGGCAAATGACACGTAGCATGCGTGAGGAAGAAAAGTACACAGGGAAGAGAAGCAAAGACTAAGCTTGTCTTGTTAGATGTGGAACAGTATTTGGGATAGGTGGCGAGGTTGCAAGGTACTTAGAAATAGAAAACAGTTACAGGCTGCAGCATTTGTATTCTAGAGATTTTATTCTACTAAACAAATTAAAGAAGTGTTCAGGGATGATAAGACAGTGAGGGGAGCTAACAGATTTTTTTTGCAGTCACATTGACTTGTCCAAGGTTGTTATTCTAGAGGTGCACTTCACAGAATTAGAGGACCTGCCTCAGGCTGAGGTGAATAAGATAAGAGACAACATGCTTGCATTGATTAAAAACAACAACAACAACAACAACAACAACTACAGGTAGAAAACAGCATAGGAATTTTGATTTTCATATGAGAAGGTATTCATTGGTACAGTAAAAAAAAAAAAAAATTGTTATTCAACCTGGTTATGAATCATTTGGAAAATGATGTTAAAATTTGCTGATGGTATCAAATTATTCTGTGTAGCAAAAACAAAAGCAAACTGGAAAAGCTGTATGTCATTCATAACACTGAATAACTGAGAAACCCGATGGCAGAGGACAGGATGTTCAGTTTTGGAAATGCAGAGTGATGCAAATGAGCAATAAAAACATTTCCTACTTTTGGCTAGGCAGTGAGCAGCACTTGGATAGAATCATTTTGTTTTCTGTGCCTTATAAAACATCCAGGATGCTCTTATTTTTTCTCTTTTATCCTTAAATACGTTGGGATCTGAAGTTACCAGCTGGTGGTTTTCCCTAAAAAATAGTTTTGCTGTGAGCATAGTATGTGCATTTCAGTGGTTTTGTAAAGGTGCCTTACTAGTGATACAAAATAGCCATAATTTACTCAGGTACTAGAGCTACACGAAAGGATGACGAGGCTATATATGTACTATGTAGACGGTTTTCCCCTTGTTGCTTTGGGCAACCATATAGTTAAGTGCTAATGTTCCTGGAGATTGAGTCTATGAGGCAATAAATGGCTTTTATAGTTGATTAAATGCTGAAGTGCAGCTGTAGCTACAAAAGCCATCTCAAGCAGTAAGTATGTTATTACTATTATGGAAAAATAAAAGGGAGAACATCATGGGAATAGGAGTATTTAAAATTTGGAGGCAGGGGGAGAACAGAAAGGATAATATTTTCATGAAAAGTAATTTTGGGATAGATGTGAGCCAATACTATTAGTCTATGATCACTGCATTTTTGAACAAATTAAGATCCATAATATGTAACTAAACCTGTTAACATAATCTGTGAAACTTTATGCTATGGATGTGATGACATGTAGATTTTCAGCTAGTTTGGATTTGAATTAGGCTCCTTATTTTTTGAAATGAGCTTTAAGAATGAAGACTAGATTATGACTGGATGATCCTGTGGGTCTTTTCCAACCTTAGTGATTCTATGATTCTATGATTATACAGAAGGAGTATTTTTGTTCAGTTTTTTAAAATCACTGCTGGTTCCAAATTACCTTGGGTTTGGAAGTAGCCTGTTAATAGGTCTTTATAAGTTCTGGCCTCGTAAGACATCTCTCTCTACCTTGCAAATGTCTTTTACATCTACAGGAGGTCTGGAAGAGAAGGAACTGTGGAAAGAACAGAGTAGGAGTGCTCTGAGGTCTTTCTGACACGAGCAGATAAAAGACCTGCAGCATGGGCTGATAGCATCTAAAGGACTTGTTTTATGTCATATTTACACAGCTGTGTCCTGGTCTTAGAGTTCTCCATGAAGGCCAGACTTCCAGCAACTGCTGTCCAGAGTACGTGTCCCTAGCTCCAGACCTGAAGATGAGCTGACAAACAAACACTGTGCTGGGCAGAGCTGCTTGTTATTGGCTTCCGCATTGCCTGACATGCATGGAGGTCTCCAGGGCTACGGCTCCTAAACCATATATTTAGATCAACAGATGTGTCTCTTTTCCATTTATTTTAAGAGTCGTGAAGTCATAATTCAGTCATGAAGGCCCGATCTGTTCCTATTAAGTCAATAAAAGTTTTTCCAGTGATTTAAATGGAAGCAGACTTGAGTTCAATATAAAAACATCCAGACACTGGAAGAGAAAACTGAAAAAGCTCAGTTAAGCAGATTGTCACAGAGTATTGCTGTCATTATATCGGGATGTCTACAAGTGAAAGTTTCTTGTAGGCACCATATATTTAATTTTTCAATGAACATCACATATTTATTTTGAATAACATGGGAAAACACTTGATTAGGCCTTGCATATATATCTCTGTAATGCAAACAGTGGTGATAGGGATAGAGTTGTTCATGATAGTTCTCTTTCTGTAATGTGATCCTGATGAATGGAAGCTAAAGGGACTGAAAAGTCAATCTTTACTCTGAAGTACAGTTTCTGCATTTAATTTCTTGCCTTGTTTCTTTAAAGAATTTTGAATGGCACTGGGAAAAAAGAAGTCTTCATATTGTTAGTTTTTTATATATAAATGACAATATTCATGCCAAGAATTACTTTATTTTTTTTAAAAAAAATACAGAAGTAGAACTACACCTGCTTTTTTTCTGAAGTTTTTAGCCAGCCCTTGAACAGGTTACAGTTCCTAACTGGAAACCTTAACTATATCAAGTAATTATAGCAACATAGATTCAGACAGGTGGGAAGGATCTCAGGAGGACATCTGCTCAAAGCAGAAGCAGCCGTGAATTCAGAGCGGGTTGCTCAGGGCTTTGTCCAAAAGGGTCTTGAAAACCTCCAGGGATAGAGATCCCGCAGCCTCTCTGGGACACGTGTTCCAGGGCTTAATTAGCCTCACAGCAATTTTATTTTGTACTTACATTCAGTAGGGTCCTCCTGTTTCAAGTCGTGAGTGTCATCTCTCTTTTTTCTGCACTTCAGTGGGAGCTTGGGTCTTCTTGGTGACCTTTTTGTTAGGTACTGACAGGCTAAAGGCCCCTGAAATCTTCTCTCTAGGCTAAAAACCCCAGTCCCTCAGGCTGCCCTCACTGGTATGTGCTTATACAGTTGTGTCTGTTCTCTCACACCTTCAGCATCTTGAGCTGTAAAGCGCTTAATTAACTGAATTTGCTATTGTGTTTTTCCCAGAGTCAGATTATTCCTAGTATTATTTGTTACAAATTTGAATCTCTTTTCAAAGTGGTAACTAAACAAATAGCTATTAAAGATTAGTCATAGAAAATGTCTGTCTGAAATTACACGAACCCATAATTATATTTTTAGTCAATGGAATCCATTATGATTGTGTGTTTATCTCAAAAAATGCTGATGCATACCTTTGTATTTCATGTGCTTTAATCCTTAAATTATCATTACTGTCTAGGGAATTATTATGTTACTTCAGGCTCTTTTACATATTAATGTCGGTTACACAGAAATGCATACTTTATGGAGCAAGACGAGAGTGTTGAACATCCACACCAGGTACACACACCAGGGATCTTCTCCCGCTTTAGTTGTGTTACGCCAATCCTACGGTCATCTTCAGAGGCAGCAGATCACATGCAAAGGTAGCCCATACCAGAAATTTTGCTTTCATTACTATATAATTACCTATAGCATCTAAATGAAGCACAAAAGGTCTTGAATTTATTACTACATAATTTACAGAATTCTCAAGAGAAAGCCCTGTGGATTTTAATTTTCCAATAAATTGAATGCGATGTCAAGTCAGTACTTCAGTGTGCATGAAGAAGATAGATCAGAGGTTTCTCCACAGGCCTAATTCCTTTACCGTCTCTGTGAGCTGCTGGGAGCTGATGAAACAATCAAGCTCATTCTGTGGGACCCTTTATGAGACTTAATTATATCTACTTTTTCTCTACTATTCCAGTGCATGGATGGGCATTCAGAGCTGTTGTATGACTTATCCACAATATTTTCATAATTGATTTGAACAGTTATTTACCTCTTCTTTTATGGCTAGCATTTGAACTTAGGTAATGTTTTCACTTTTCAGCAAATGCCTTTGGCATCTGTTGCCAATTTTATGAGCAGCTAACCTTAACAACAACAACTAAAACATGAAAGAACACTACACGTGACTGTGTTTTTTCTCCACAAAGTTGACATCTGATAAAAGACAAATCTAGTTAGGTAGGAGAAGCTGCTATAGGTGAATGGGATGTAGCACAAGATAAATGGGATTTCATAAACCCCTGCATCTGAAGGAATGATATCTTTCAGGTTCTTGATTAATGGGAAATGAAGGCAATGAGTAGGCACATGAATGAGGTATCTACAGTTGCAAGAAATATATGTAGGTTTTGTACTTTGTGTAGGGCACAGGATTGAAGTAACTCAGGCCCTGTAGAGTTCTCTCATGCAGGTTTGTGTTTCTGGAGAACCATAATTTGCATTTATGTAGGGGAAGGAAAATCCTATGAAGTGCAGATTTGTAGCGCTTAGTGACTCTTAGTAATGCATTTGGTACAGTGAATAATTTCCCAGCTTAACGTAAGCATGAATCCTTGTTCTCCTTTATTTTTTCCATTGATACTGGCATATTGCTGTCTTGTAAACACAGATGTGTGCTGCAGGTAGGTTAGTGGCAGTGGCACTTTTGTCAATATTATTGTTACTATTCATTATTTTTACAGCTCTCCAATGTGTGCTAGGTACTTTTGGAAACCATCAGAACAATTTAATGCTTCTTATAATACTCCAATAACCGGGGACTTTTTTACACATACATTTAATTGTGTAGAGCCCTGCTGATTTTTCCTGCTCTCTTGTTCTTTCCATTTCATGAGGGAGGCTGTGACGATGATATACGTTGTCACTTTGCTTTTTATCTAAATGCTTTATATCTAAATGGGTTTGCACTAATTATGATGTAATTAGTGACCCTGCTCATCCTTAGTGTTTGAAACTATGGACATACCTAGAGAGACTAACATATGTTCACAGTTGTTCCTATGAGTTCACGCTCACCTGCTTGAGCTGTACCATGAGGGAGAGTTTATTTTCATGGAGGACAAAGGTGCCTAGTGCTTTTTGCTCTAAGTCAGCTCTGGTTCTGTTGTAGTCAAATCTCTACATGCCTGTTTACATTTAGAGCTATTGCTGGTTTACTGCAAGGGTTTGCAACCTCAAGGGGTCGGTTACATCATGCCTTAGCATCTCTGGTTCATGTTTATGGCCACTCAGTGCTTTAGATGTGGGCAACTACTTGCACTTGGTACGTCTCTGTGTACATCCCCTGGTAGCATAAATTCAGAATATTTCTTACCTGCTAAACAATGCAGGACTAGTGGTCATGATACAATTCAATTGCACTTGGCTTTACTATTCAGTTAAATTCATTTTATTTTAATTTATATTTTATATGTAACATTTGTATGTAATATGTAGCAAATGTATATTACTTTCTTTGAATGCTTTTATGCTTGGAACAATGTCATTGTGTTTTATTACTAATTTTTCAGGGAGCATCATCATAATGTTGCTAAATTAAATGAGAACACTTCTACATTTAATATTGAATCATGCATGCTTAAGTCTGCAGCTATCAAGAATGTGAAAATCAGATGTACTGTGACCATCTGTTGTCATTCTTAAGCAAAGCAAAACTGATTCTCAATTATAGTTTAACCTTTTCTTTCATTTGTATTGACGATGAATGAACTGGAATGAAGAGCAAATGCTGCTAGGTTTATTAAGAATAGAAGTTGTATCGAATGTGTAAGCGGAGTGCTGGAAGCCCAGCTTGTTAATCAGATTGGGAGTATTATAGTTGACATTGTAAGCGGGTGCAGTAGCAAAAGAACATTAAGTGCTATTTGGACTAGACGTTTACTATTCCCATTTGTATATGAGTTTTTGGAAGCACATAGGTACTGTGAGCAAACATTTAAATTGTAGAGAATGTGCTTCTGTATTTAAAGGGTAGTCAGAATTCAAAAGGTATTGAAACGAGCCTATTAACTGGGAACAGTTCCATTATCTAAGAAAAAGAAGGAGGAGAATACAAGAATTCAGTGGAGCATAACTGATTCCATTTATGTGCTGAAATAAAATCACTGTGATAGAGATTTTTTTCAAGCAGCAGCTTGAGGCAGATTGAAAGTTACTCTTAGAAACAAGTGTAAAAAAATCCCTGGTTTTTTTTAATGCAGGTTTTTAATGATAGAGCTGTTTTTTTTAATATTTTTCATTTCAGTTAAAGACTGTATGTGTTTGTGAGTGGCTGCATCCTCTCAGCTTTCAAGAGTATTTCCCTAGAGTGGGAATTACAGCAGTTTCTTTAAAAGATATGTAGGATTTTTTACTATTGTATTTTGTGAATGTCCAGAGAGTACAAAGTTTCAGTATCTATTTCTAGTAATAGAGATATTTTTCCATACCCTTCATCCTGACACATCCCAGAGAGCCCTGCAGGCTGCAGCTCAGATCTGCATACCTGCAGGTGTTTCTTGCAGCCACGTACCAACTTGCAGGTGAGATAGAGACTACTCATTAATGCTTAGAAACAGCTTGAAGCTGTGTGAGGGAAAGAAAGGAAAATTGCTTTTAAAATTATCTGCCTGTCTTAGGTTTGCCGAAGGATCCTCTGTATTTTAATATCTTTGTTCTCCTCAGAACTGTGTAGCAGTGTGAAATGCCCCAGAGCTGCTGACTGCCGGGATCCAGATGGTCCCCATTGCAGCCCCATGCCCCACTCTGTCCAGGAAGGGCCTCATTTCCCAGGAGTAATAGCAGCTATGGGAATTTTCTTCTGTCTTTGGAGGGCAAAGATTTTGCCATAGCAAAGCATCAGTAGCCTGTAGATGAAATGCCTAGACTTTTAGCATTTTGTTTCTTTTAAATAGACAAAAGAATATTGTTGAAATCCATTAAATTAAATCATTGAATGTAAAATTGAGATTAATTTGGTTGTTGAAGCTTGCAGAATATCCTTCTGCAGGGGGTTTTGCGCCCTATTCAAACTGCCAGGGCATAGGAGCTGTTTGCACTTTCAAGTGTAAAGATTGCCTTGGATGATTTGAAGCTTCAGACATAAAATTTCTACATATTTATTGCTATAAAGATAATCTTCCAAACGTGAGTTGGTGCAGCTCTGACTTTCTAAGCCTTCAGCTCTTTTACTGCAGAAAACTTTCCCAATCAACAGAAGATGGAAACTGCCAATACTTCAGCATGATTTGTTACTGCCACCTGGAAGCCTGAAGGACAAAGTTGATGTGATCTGCAACCATAAGTACGCAGATGTTCATGGGGAGGCAAAATAATGTGTATATTTGGTGGCTAGGAGAGGATTCTGAGCCTCAAGCAATGTTTCAGTTGGAAAAGTATGTCCAATGCTTCATTGACCCAATCTCTGTACAACTTTAATAGATTTATTATTTGGAATTCCTCAATGGAGATTTGAATTAGGCTCATACATTCGTTTGCCAACGTCATGAAATAAAACAAAACAAATGCTAAGGAAGAAATTTGCACTATGTATCTATCAATTTGATTACAGTTTTCTTTTGTCCTCCTCCCCTTGGAGATTGGTTGTAAATGGAGACAGCAAAAATGGTGTAAAGCTGATTCATTTTCTTAAAAATAATTCCTGCCTTCCTGTTGATCCATCTCCAGGAGAGCAGCCTGGATAAGGCTACCATTACACTTAAGATATTTTATAGTTTTCTTGAAAGAACAATGGCAATACAGACAAAAAAAAAAATAATTGGAGTTTTAGGCAATATGGATACTGAATAAATTCAAGATGAAGAACTAAGGGAACAGAATCAGAATGTACTAGTCAAGATCGATAGCTCCTTTCACCTTACATATTCTGGAGCTGCAACATGGGGCACGTGAAGGAAGAAGTAGCGGTAATGAATATGTTTGGAAGAAAAAATGAGGAGAACAGAATCAAAGCATGAAGTAGTGATTTTATGTTAAAAAACAGATCCATTTTACATATTTATTTTCATTTTTAAGCAGAAAAATATAGCAGCATTAGTCTAGAATAAAGCTCCTTCATGTTTTTTGTTCAACACATTATGTTTGAATGAGAAAATTGATGCATTGTTGATGTAGTAGACAAGGATTTATGCACATCAAAATTTTTCTTGATGGATTAATTTTTAGAATAAAGGTGCCACTGTTTGAAATAGTATATGACATATTTTTGTAATGATTTCAAATGACTGGAATCACTGCTTTTGAAAAAAAAGTAGATATTTCCTGTGAATACTAATGTATAACATGTTCTTTCCCTTTCTGGGAGTTAACCATTGCCTTTGTTGCCTTCTATTGCAGCATATTCATAGAACTGTGACAAGGCAGTCATGTTTTTTTTTTTTTTCATATGACAAAGCATAAGCTATATTTCAAAAGGAATTTTTTGGCTTTTTGAATTGAAATGTTTTGTGAGAAACATAAGGTGCACATCTTTCAAAACTGTGTTACTGTGTATTCAGTGACTGTTAATCCTGAAAAAACTGTTTTCATTCTGTTAAGAATACGGTCCACTGCTACTGAAGTGAATGGTGAGAGTCCATTAGATTTTAATGGGTTTGAGGTCATGTTAGCAGTGAGAAAGGATATTCTGGAACTGATACCCTTATTGCCTCTTGGTCATTTCAATTTAAGCTTTGGAATCGGAAAAGATGAATCATGTAAAACCCATTCATAATCAGAGATTGTATTTCACTGTGGTTATTGAACACAACTGAACTACACATCATAATTTCATCTCTTCTGTTAAGGCTTATGAGCTGCTCTAGTACTGAATAACCTATAGAAGTGAGTAAGCTACCGGCTTCTTCTCCTTTCTGAGTCTGTAATGCACTCTAATCTGTATTAAAGATGTGATAGTGCTGATGTGTGTGCTCAGCAGAGATACTTGGAAGTAATCAACCTTCCTGTTGCTGAAAGGTATCTCATTATCTAATAAAATTGGAAATTAATGTTAATTTTTCATAATTTTTTGTTAGATATTATTGTAGTAGTGTTGTTGTAGTGTTATTGCATCTAAATGACATATTTTTATGTTCACTGTATATTTGTATGTGTTGTGTGCATGTTTTATACTGTGCAAAATCTTGACAAAAAAGCAAGTCCGTGCAGTGCCAGAACAGCTTACTGTCAACATGAGGCTGAAGTAACAGAATTAAAAGCACCAGATGACTTGATTTTACTGAGATTACATCTTTTCAATTCTTGTACAGCTTTATCAAAATCTGGTATTACCCAACTGTGAGGATAAAGGAAGCAAAAATCTAGAATTCAGTACAATACATGAGACATCTATATTCTCCCTAACTTGAGTGAATTATTTGTTTGTTGTGATGATATACACAATAACAAAACATAAGGTTCAAGCTCAAGCTGTAGAAGCCATTTCTGCTTTCCTTTCCATTTCTCCAACCCCGAAGGAGTTCAAGGTTAGGCTGGACAGGGCTCTGAGCACCTGACCTAGCTGTAGGTGTCCGTGTTCATTGCAGGGCAGTTGGACTAGATGGCCTTTAAGGGTCCCTTCCAACTCAAATGATTCTGTGATTCTATGAACTTTTTTGGTAAAACCTCCTTCCCAATAGCACTGAACTATGTTTTTCCCCATAAAATAAAAACAATTCCAATTGATTCATTGACTACAAACTGAAGACATTTAGGAAGAGAAGCTCAAAGACTATTTCTATTCTAGGTAATAAGTAAGTCTATTTCCTGACCCTTGGAGCAAGTGACAAAGTATGGCTTGCATCGCCATTGCTTTACTGTTTCTAGTGACAGTGGCCACTGGAAGCTTAATTAACCCATCCTTCACACTTCATGTGTTTAAAAAATTCTTCAATTCTGAGATGCTTTTCGTAAGCTAACTCCTTATAAGCTACCTCCAAATACCTAAGGGGCTACAGTGGTCAGTGAGGTCTTCAGGGTGAGAATGACAAGCTTAAATTTAGTATTATGCTAGAGAATGTAATGGGTTTTAGGACTCTGGCTCCATTTCTGTGAAGTACTTAAAGCCAAAGTATAGTTCCATTATGTAAATCTATTTATAGAGATAGATGAATTCCCTCTTCAAAAGGCACACGTAACTCATTATCATTAAGCAAATTTATGAGTTAGCAGTAAGGAGAAAAGAGAGATACTAGCTTTTTTTTGTAATATATATATTTATTTATGTATTTATTTTGGTGGCAATAAAATCCAACCATTGTCCTCCAGAGAAAAAATATACATCAGACATATTTGCAGGATATCTCTGAGAATCAGATATTGTTTTGACATGCAGAACAGAATGTGATGTCTGTCATTCACAGTTCAAGCTGGAGATGTTCATGTCAAGCTTACATTTTAAAAAAATCCACCAATCACTAATTGATTCATAACTAATCAAATAAAACTAGGAAGAAAATATAGTAGAGCAGCTACAAGTATGCCTATTTTGCAATGGAAATCCAACAATATTCTCCCTTCTACAGTTTTTTTAAGAAAGTATTCTCAAAAACTGTAAATCATTGATCTGTAATTCGTTATAAGATCCTGAAGTTACTGGTGAACATTCGAAGACTAATATGTGAAGATTCAAATAAGCTTGAGAAATACATACTTGGCAGACTCATGGAGGCATTAAAAAAGCATCTTTGATATAAAGGAGAAAGAAGTTATGAGCTTCTGAAGTTTAGAAAATATACATGTTTTAAGTTCTTTAAAAATTAAATGAAAAGCAGCAGTTATGCTTTGGTTCTGGCACAGGGTTCAGATACAGCCTGCTATAGGGCTGCTTTTTGTTAATGAAATCTTACTGTTTTCAGATTTCAGTCACTTGAGAATTCAATGTCTGTGGGAAATGATGGTTTAGATTTGATGGACAGTAGTGAAAGAAGGGGAAGATGTGGCAGCAGACATAATGGAAAAATTTCTGCATGAAAGGATGAAAGATTCAGAGAAAAAAAAAGGAGCCAAAACAGACTAAGTGCTGGAGAAGTGAAATTGGAGTAAGGCTGGAAGAATCACAAACCTTGGGGAAAGGATGAAGGGTCAAGGAAAAGCCCAGAATGATGTGGCAAAATTGTGTGTTGATGATATGCAAAATTAGTGTCAGCAAGAAGCCTGGATCTGTTATTTCTTGTCACTGCTTTGTAAAGAAAAAAGTTCATCATAAGCACCAGCTCATTGCTGCCTTCCTCTGCAACTATTGGTGGCAGTAATATCAGCAAGACCATCTCCTCAAGACTTCTCATTAGGGAGAACTGGCAGTGGGCACCTCTTACTTAATAGGACAGTCTGCCACTGTTGATATCAACTTATTTTGCCTCTGCCTGAAACTGGCCCTGTGTTCCTCTCTAGGTGGTCAGTAAGTCCTTATAGAAAGAATGTACTCTTACTGTCAGTCACTACTTGTTTTGCAGTCTGCGTTATGTCCCAGAAAAGTACCAACCATAAGACATTTTACTTTTTTTTTTTAATATAGGAAATTCCTTACAGTTTGCTAACTTGTTCAGTGCTCCTCAAACCCTTGTTTTTTCCCCCACAATATTGTTGTCTCAGAGCACAGGATAAGTGGTGATCACTGAACCAGTAACTACTCAGTATTTCTTTTTAATATCAGCCATATGGTAAGTCTGTGATCATTGCCTAACTCGGTCAGGGGCTTAGAGATGTAAAGCTTCTTATGCCTTTGTTAGGCCAGCTGTTTCTATTGGGAGGCTGAAGATCAAGCATCCATACTGCTGAATTTATCTAAAAATCTTACTATGAATATCTTAAAAAGAGAGAATTTAAAAAAATCTGGCCTCAAATATGTGCTGAGAATTCTTACCTAAATAAGCTATCCACTCTAGTCAGAAAATGACATTTCTTCTTTTCCAGTCCTTCTTGTTGGGTTTCCTCAGTTGCTTAATCAGAGTATCAACCATCGAATTATTTTAGTGTTTAACCAATTTCAGCAATATGTCACAAAGGAAAACAAGAATATTTCATTTCCAGTTTTATATTAAGTACAGATCAAATGGTTCTGTAACAGCTGGTGGTAATGCAAGAAACATTTTCTGTCATACTTGTTTAAAATAAGCTTTCCAGCACTATCATAAAAGCAGAAGCATTACAAATTAAATAACTAATTGTTGGTAACATTAGCATAGCAGTTTTCTAGCAGCTTATGACTTTACTGAAGGATTATTATCAGATATGCTTTAAATGCACCTTATCAAATAACACTGTCATTAGAGCTCTTCAGGACATGAATAAACTCCCTAGTAAAATAGTTCCTGGCAGTGGGGAGAAAAAAGTTTGAAAAATAAGAAATGTGTATAATGACTGTGCACTCAGGGTGCAACTGGCCACTGCCACAAGAGTCATCTATATCTGTGTACACAGTGCATCCTCACCAGAGCTCACCTAAGTCTTGTCTTCGGCTTGCCCAAAGCCAGCCCAGGCACTGAATACTGATCGCATTCCCACAGGTGTGCCTCCTGCTCTTGTAAGGTTAAACAATCAGATATAGGCAGAAATCATGCTCATCTTTCAAAGCCTTATATTGGAAGGTGAAGAGGATCTGAAGACATCTGCTGGAAATAATATGTCATTAAACAGGTGAAGTACTTCCTCATCTGCAGAATGATGGTTGCTTCTGCCTTTCTTTCCTGGCTGGGGAGCAGTGGTGGAAATAGAGCTTAATTGCAAATCAAAAAGTCCCACTTTGGAGTTCATGATCACAGTTAGAAGTTCTCAAATGGATTTTTCAGGATTAATGTTGCATAACCTATTCTTGCTGCAGAGCCTGTACAGTAGTAAGGAGAGTTTTGTGAGTCATGAAAAAAAAAGAGTTCCAATTCAATAAATAGAGCTGTAGTATATGGGTGAATGCAGCTACTCCTTATTCTGACTTTCCACAGTGTCTCACAACACACGTTTCAATAACTGCCTGGCAAGTATTGACTTTGGGAACACTAATCTCACCGTCAACTTGTTTAGAGTACCAGGGAGTTGCTATTATAGTCCGTCAATGATTGTAGTTTTATAGTTGTACACTGTAGTAGAAAAGCCCGTTTTCTTTCTGCCTCTGGGTTAAGAGACAGTTTCCCACACTCTGTAATTACGAGCCAAGAACCAAAGAATTAACACTGTCCATCTGACAGATTCTGTGATACTGTGTGATTGCTCCTCTGGAAGCAATAACCATTTGCTGACCTATAAGTTCTTGCAGGAGGTTTATTTTATTGTTCCATTCAAACTCGTTTAAGGAAACAAGAATTTGAGGAGATGCTCCATAGGATGATATAAGTAAAGCTAAGATAGCATGGCTTACTCACTGGTGTTTTCAGAGCTTTAATTTCAAACAACAAATGGCACTGTCAATTGAAGCAATCAATTTAGAATGACAAGGAACATTTAGATAAACACAAAATCGTCTACTGCATAAATCCATGTACAGGGAAAAAGAAGAGGTAAGTTTGCTAATGGAAGGAAAGACTGCCTATAGAACAAAACCTGAATACAAATGGAGTAGTGATAAGAATTCAAATATCTGTTTATAATGCATAGTCATTTCAGCTTAACACCATGAAGACAGAATAGTGGGAGCCAGGCTTTTTCAATATCGAGGTCTTCTAGACAGATCTAGTCTGCTAATTATCAGCAAATGGTGAAAATGCTGTCAATTAGCAAAAATCAATCCCTGTCTTTCACCAAAACAGCAATAAAATTCCCTTTCATTGCCTGGCAGAGCTAGCAGGGAGGGAAGGCAGTCCTTCTAGTTGGGGAAGGCCAGTGTGGAAAGTGGTGATCTCTGGCAAGCACCAAGGGCAAGAGCATGAGCCCAGCGTTTGGTAAAAGGGGAGACAACTTCATTTTCTTGCTTATTTATACTACTAGGTGATGTAGCTAAGGTTTATGCTTAAGGATTGAGGAAATGGAGGCAGGTAGAGATGAGTGATTTTCAGGCTGACGTCCAGTGTTTCAGGCGAAAGTATGCAATCTGTGTCTTGGTTTTGGGACAGGAAGGAGAGTGGGATATGAAGAAAATTAGATCTAGTATCAAGATGTTACTGAGAATTATTTAGGAAACAGATGAAGAAGTATATTTTTTGTATGGAAACACTGCGTCATAGACGCTGATGCAAAATCTGATCTTGATTATATTGCTATAAACCACCAACTTCAGCAGTAAGCATAGCTGAGAGCAGAAACTGTTCTGTAAAACAGTCATAAAATTCAAAATAGTGAGAGACGGTAGGAGATTGTTAAAGTGGAAAAGAATGCACACAGCTTGTGCAAGAAGCAAGGCCGGTATCTGGAGATCCAGATGTGCCTCTGCTTGTTGTGAATCCCGAGTTCCTGTACTAACAGTGGCCTTGCATGAAATTCAACTATGTAAGCCCAGAGATAAGCCAGACTTGAAACCTCTGGTCACCTTTTGCTTAAAGTTGTGGTAAATGGAAAACAATTTTTCACAATCTTGTTCTCTGATGTTTTTGGCTTGTTGAGTTCAACCATAAAAACTGACATCAGCAGCATTAAGTTTAAAGTAGTGAATTGATTTTTAAGCTTGGACAGCCAAAAGCCAAGTTCTCAGTGACATAAAACTGTTAAGCCACAGGGTTCTGAGTCTGAACGCTACCACAGATTGTTTCCACTTATCACAATACCTGTAAGACAAATGCAGATCTTGGTAAATACCTCGCTTTAAATCCCTGTGGCAAAACTACTCTAAAATCTTTCACAAGTACTTAGAGTGACAGCATCTGAGAAAAGGGTCTGAACGGGAATTTATTCTTTGTGTCTGTATAGGTCATTGTCATTGAAAATGTCTTTTAAATAAAAGGGAAAGCAATTGCTAACAGACTTTCAGTAGTGACCTATGTTCTTGAATAACAAGAGGAAAGAAGACCCAGTCTGCTGCCTGCAAATGTCAGAAGCAGTACTGTCCTGTGTTCACATCTTGGACTGATGCTGCTTTTAATCTGAAAGTTCTGTGTGGTTCATTTCACCATCTTTGCTGCCATTCTTGCAGTTTTATGAAGGCTGTAAGCTTTGCAGAGCTGAGGCTTCTTCTGAAAGAGCCATCTTACACCTTATATAATAACACTGCACTGATCTCACTTGCTCGTGCTGCAGTAGTAGAGAATAATAATGTAGGTTGCAGTAGCCTATTTGGTATGTTGGAAGTTAATTAAAAATTTTGTTATTTGGAAATTAACAAGACAATACTTAATTTTATTTAACAGCAAAACCTGAAAGCCCTGCTGTTAATAGGAGCTCTGTGGGACCTGCTTTGTGCACTTTGAGCCTGTTATTCTAGTGATAATTTTAGGATGAGTAGTATTTATTAAATTGCTCTTAATACTCCTTCTGCCAATTTATGTTTGTGATTAGAAAAGCAATCCTTCGGCTTGTTTGTGGATATTTATAGTATATGAAAGACTTCAGAGGAATAGATGTGACCTTGAACAAGAGCTGGTACATTTCATACCTCTAATTGTGCTCCTCCTTGCTTTAGGTCCAGGATGTGTACTTCCTATCATAGCCAAAACACTTGAGATGAGTTGGGGGTTTCCTGAGCTTGCTGACGAAGTTTGCATTTATTCCACATTTGTACTGAATGGTGAACAATTAATCACAGAATCACAGAATATCCTGGGTTGGAAGGAACCCACGGCGATCATCAGGTCCAACTCCTGCCTCCACACAGGACCACCCAAAAATCAAACCCTGTGTCTGACCTGAGAGTGTTGTCCAAATGCTTCTTGAACTCTGGCAGGCTTGGTGCTGTGAGCTTGGACCACCCCATTTTAAAACCTGGAATGTGTGGGCCCCTCCCCATTACCATCCCTTCCTGTATATCTGTGCACAAAGTCTGCAGGTTATGGGGAGTTCATGAGGTTATTGTTAGTTTGGATTTAATGCATCTTTGATAGCTGAAGAGTAAAGCAGCAGAGGAGGTGACCACAATTCTGTTGACATTTTGGTGGCAAAAGTGGCATAAGGGCTTCCTTTTTCCATTATTTGTGCATTTGGGGTCAGTGCTAGGAATTTTCATAAAATTGAGCCTCTGCTTCTCAAAGGGGTGGGAGAAGTGGCTGTGCTTCTTGTCGCTGTCCTTCAGAGGCTATCCTATCCTGGTCTTGCTTTTAACCTTGCAGTTTCTTTCACTGTGTAGGCAAACCTACAAGGTCTCACTTGACGTAATAAGGTGTTTGAAATGTAGTGTATAAATATTGTAGTAAACAAGCTAAAGAAATGTTAAATAGTTGGAGAAAAACAGCACTCATTAAAACTATTTCTATCAGAGGATTAGAGAAATTAAGGGCTTTTCTATTCATGCTTTAATTCCCAATTGGGCAGGTGTAGAGTACAAGTACAATACAAATTATTTCCAGATTAACCTTTTCTCCCCATTTTGATTCTCATTCTCTAACCACAGCCTCTGCACTGCAACATAGATATTTCCATGGGACACTTACTCAGCAGGAAGAAGCATCAGTCTTTAAATATAAGATTGTTCAGTGTGTATCCTGTTATGGATTATGTAGTGCTTTTCATGTACTATAGCGCAAAGTGTTTTACTAAGCAGTGAATTATAGTAGAGATGTGCTATGAATGCAGAACTCACCAGAGCTGCTGATACAAATGCATTAGAGCGTTATTTTTTGAGTCTATTTTTGTCGTCACTTGCAGCTATACAAAAGATGGATAGGGATGAGTCCTTTGCAAAATAGATGTTTGCTTTTATAGGCTAACCAGAAAAAAATGAATCCAAGAGTAATATTCGTCAACAGGAAAGCTGTCTTAGGAAAAAAGGTTTTTTTCTATCCTGTAAAAACATTGCAGAACTTGTATGAAAACTGCAAGTAGGAAAACTATTAATAAACATGAAGCCATATTCTACTGTTTTACTATTTGTTTATGTATTTATTTTACCAGCAGCTAGATTTACACTAGGAACTCAGATATTGCATTTTCCCAGGAATTGCAGAAGTCCACAACCAGAAATAATTCTTCTCAGAAGAGCTTGCAGTCTGGATAGATCAGTCATGAGCAGATTTGAGTAATTTGCACAAAATCTTTGATATTTGAATCTTCATGTGTCTTGTCCCATATCCCGTACTTTACACGTTCTTACTTTTCAAGCAAGTCCTGGTTTGATATGATGTCTGCAGCAGAAAAGCATGAGAGCTTTGTCTTTTGGAGCAGGTGGATTATGGTCTAGGTATCCCACTTCCCAAATATTCAGAGAATGTATACATAGAATTGTAGGGGCTGGAGGGGACCTCTAGAGATCATCTAGTGCAACCCCCCTGCCAAAGCAGGCTCCCCAGAGCAGGTTGCACAGGTAGGCTTCCAGGCGGGCCTTGAATATCTCCAGAGAAGGAGACTCCACAACCAATTGTTGTGACAATCAATTCTTCAAGTCCCGCTACACTTAATGGTCCAGTGCCTTATCTTTTGGACAGGAATGCTCAGATTAATTTTTTGAAGACAGTGTTTTGTTATCTTTGCCTAGCTTTTACATCTGTGCATAAAGGTCATACACTGAGTAAGATCTGATTTTTCTCTGATTATTAGACTGTAATTCACAGTCTTTCTACTTACCACTCTTGAATTTGAAGCCTGATGTAAACAGACATTAAACTATTTCAATTAGTCTCCAGGTTTTAAGAAGTGGATAATCTATTTAGTGTCATTTATCCATGAAACATTGGAGTAAATGCACCCAGTGGATCAAACCAGACACATTTCTTTCAAAATCTTTCCAGAGTTGTTCTCTGCCACCAAGGGATGTCAGCTGCAATTACCTACATAATCTTTGTGGAAAGTCCTTAAAAACAAACGTTGTTTTCTCTGTGGTTTTGTTCTTTTTGCTTTGTGGGTTTATTAGTTCCCCTGTTCTTTGTTACGAATTGGTTCGTTCTTGCCACAAGCATAGTGGTACATTATTATTTAAAAAAATCAAAAATAAATCAGTGGCCTGTTAACATGAGGTCTTGCTCCAGTGCTACAGGACTATTTTTTTTTTTTTTTTTGTCCGGGAAGATTGGCTGTAAGTTAAAATAACAAGCTCTGTGTTCTGCCTCTTGCTCACTAACAGCTTCTTCACTGCCCCTGAGCGATTCACTTAAACTCTAACTTTCCTCTCTGAAAATTGTGGATAATAATGAATTGAATACTTCAATATCTCACAGGGTGCTGGAAAAAAAACCAACAGTAAGATCATAAAAACAACTTCTGCTGGATAATCCGCAATGGGAAAGCAGTATAGCAAAGAGAGGATGCATTACTAGTCATATTTTGAAAGAAAATGCTATAACATATAGCATAAAGATTGCATCTGTTTCAGGGAAATGCACCTTCCAAGTAGCTAATAATGAATAGCATCTATTATATGCTGTCAGGAGGGGAGAAGAAAAATTTCAGCTGTGCAGTGGTTTGTCACTGTTCTTGTGCTCATGTCATGTGCTCCAGCTCTCAGATTGTCTTGTGTGTGCAAATGTCTGTCTCAACTGGGAGCCCCAGGCAGGATGTCCACCAGTACTGCAGCTACAACCCCGTGGGTGCAAACTGGGGTCGGGAGCCTCCTCCCATAAGAAATTCATGTGCAGCGCTGAAGTAGGTACTACCTCCTCTATTTAAGGTCCCACAGAGCTTTACACATCATCTCTCTCTTTAAAACCAGTGAAGTTGTTGTACTAAGGGACATGTTTTAGTGGGGAAATATTGGTGGTAGATGGATGGCTGGACTGGATGATCCTAAAGGTCTTTTCCAACCTTGGTTATTCTCTGAAGAGGCCTTAGATGCTTTTGGACTGGTGCGGTACTAATTTAGCACTTCTTGGCCCTAAAGATCCTGCAGTGTGGGCAGGAATCCTTACAGTGTTCCTTTTGTGTAGGAAACCCAGGTAGGTATCTTTGCTGTTAATGGTTATGGATCATTCTCTCTGAGGAGCAATGTTATTCATGTTTTTGTGGTTGGAGCTCAGTGTGCCTGATGTATTAGTCACCACCGTAATAAAAATGTCTGACATTTCTCTGTTGTGTAACTTTTATTATTGTGAGGAAGATTAGAGAGCTTGCTAGCCCAGACAAGGCCATAGTCTGGTGTGGAGGGGGATGGGATGCTATCCAGCTCCACCTAGCACTTTGATAGGGAAAACAGTTTGAGAGAAGTCACCTATAAAATAAATGAAATTGCTTGGCACTGATAAATGCTATGGCAATTATGTGGAAGTGATAGTAAATGGGGAACTGTAAAAGTTCATTTGCTGAAATGTGTAAATATTCTGACTGAAGGAGTGATTAAGGCCCCGTGTGTCATTACCGCCACACGTCTCAGTTAGCGGTACAGAGCAGCAGGGCGATATCCCAGCCTTCGGTTTGCCGAGCACAGCCCAATGAAATAGTCTGTTTCTTCACAGCTTGTCAAACAGTTGTGTGAAACAGGAAACTAATCTAACAGGTTATGTCTTCATCAGCCAGCAGAGATGATTTTAAAAATTTCACATTGATTTAGGTAAGGCTTTGTTCAACTCAGTTAGATGAGTAAACTATATACCTAAAATTCTTATTCCTCTGGTTACACTGTGTTTGGTAAAAAGCTATTTTTATGGAATGGGCAGCAATCTGTTCTTAAAGTACATAGGCAATCTCTTAGACTTGACTAACATTTAAAGCTGTCTTCTGGAATCTGTTTCTTGCCTTGCTCTTAGCCATTTGAACTTTCCTGTTGTCAGTAAAATCTATAAAAAATGACAAGGAGATGCTGGTTTTGTACGCAAGTGAACTTTGAGTTCTTCTAAGACAGTGGTCACAAGCAAAACCTGAACTTCTCTGAATCATTATTATTTCTGAAAGCAGAAATATCTGATCATTAAGTGCACTAGATGTTTAGCTCATCCAGGAAGATTCATAAAATGAAAAAGCATTCCTGCAGTGGTACAAAATTAGCCTGGAGTAACTGGTGCCTACTGTGGGAGATGGGGTGCTTCTGAAGTTTCATAATCATTTACCCATTGGTATATTTTGGACAGCAAATTGTTGGAATAGATCACTTGTAGCTGCTGTTTGGCAGTGCCTTCTATGCAAGCATATTCAGTGCTTCCTCCATAGTAAGCACTGAGCGGTCTGCAGCTTTAGGGACTGCTAAAATAGCCCAGAAGGAAAAGGCATGGTGAGTCCTGGCTTCACCTTTGAAGCACAGAAAAATATTTTTCCTTACTCAACCGAATACGGAAGTGTGAATGTAATATTGCTTGGTTTGTGTCTATCTCCATTCATCTATAATGCGTTAACTGCATTCCTGTATCATTTAAATTTTATACACTTTTTCTTGAAGATGACCTAGAATGAATTTTTAAATTTTCATAGCATTGATTTTCTTATCTCTTAGGTAGAATAACTAAGGCATCAGTCCAGGAAGCCTAAATCAACTTACAGTGAGGTTTTAGGTAAAATTATAGACTTTATTATACATTTGTAAGAAATTGCTTTCAAATTGCATGACATATCTTTCATTTCTCTGTATATTAGAGGGTGATATGCAGTAGGAAATATAGTCAGAGACTTCAGGAATTGGATTTATAGAAACACAGAATAGTTTGTGTTGGAAGGGACCTTGGTTTTGTTCTAACCCTTTGCCATAGGCAGGGACATCTCTCACTAGACCAGGCTGCCAAAACTTCTGTAGACCGCTTGTTCCACTATCTCACCTCCTCCAGAGTGAGTAATTTTCTCCTTATATGTAATGTAAACCTACTCTCTTTCAGTTTGAAATCATTACCCCTTGTCCTATCACTACATGCTCCTGTAAAAAAAGTCTCTCTTTTCTAAGTTCCCTTTAAGTACCACAATGAGGTCTCCTCAGAACTTCCTCTTCTCCAGACTGAACAAGCTCAGCTCTCTCAGCCTGTTTTCATAGGAGAGGAATGATCAATCCTCTGAGCATTTTAATACTGCTTTCCTGATTCCATGGCATGCTGCATAGAACTTTATTAAAAAGCAGGTTTTAGGTTTCCTGTTCTTAAAGGACTCTTTTTTGGTATTTGTAATTCCTTTTTTCAAACATCTGTTGCAACATCACAACAGTTAGTACATGATTTCCTCTTTAGAAACTACATCCTGATTTTACAAATGTAATGATTTTTGGCAGGTAGGCTGTAGGTGACTGAAGGTAGTGTTTAGATGGATAAAATAAAAGCTGTTGCTTAGATATATTGTGTTTTATTTTTAATTTTTCAACTTGTATAAAGCATCACCATTACTTTTAGGAAAATTTAAGACTAAAATCATGTATTCATATATATCCATCATATATCATAAATGGCTTTTTTTCCTTTTGAATATAAATAAAGAAAATCTTAATGTAAAAACCTCATATCCATTCAGCTGGCGTTAAAATCCCTGTTGAGTGTGGAGTGCCAGGATTTCACAGTCAGCCTTGCTGTGGCTCAGAAGCACATTCCATTCAAGGGGTGTCATCCAAGGATGCACTGAGCTTTGTGTCACTTTGAGTGCTCCCCTAGTGCCGCTAACAGACCATGGCAGTGTGCTTGCAGAGCGTTGTGCCTTCTGCCTTCACACTTAGACAAGTGCTGCAAGTGGTTTGTGTGAAATGCGAAAATGTATTATGAAAGAAAACCCTCCAAATAATAGATCTTTCAAAGTCTTTCCCCTGTGTAATACTGTTTGTCCTTCAGAACGTGCCTACTGCATTTTATGTTGGTGCTTCGATGGGTCTCTTGTTGCACTTCTGAGAGTGGCTTCATAGGTGTAAAAACTGATAGATGATTGATATTTTGGTCTTTTTTGATAGCTTCAAAGGCTCACATTGGTACTCATGGAAAGTTGTGCAGCACAGATGACTATGACAGTAAGGCTGGGAGAGAGAAAATACAAAAAGAAATATTTGTTAATCCAGAGGTGATGCAGGATTAATGAAAAAAAAATTATTTAAAGGATTTCCCCCTCAAAAAAATATTCTTAAGTCTTAAACATTGGGTAGAAAAGAGGAAGGCAAGCTACTTGCTGAGATATTGCTCGTTAACTGTATATATGATTGATATTGTTTCTAGGAACTGCAAGGCCTTGTATTTAAAATAGGAGGACTGCTCCAAAAGTAATGCCTCCTAATTTATGATGGTGGCCCATGATGTCAGAGGCAGATGTTGGTGGTATGGTAGTAGAGGTTGAACCTTTCAGACAGGATCCCGTTACATGTTGTTGCCATGTGACAGATGGCAGCAGAGGGGCAGTCTGAGAGAATGGTGTGTGACATGGAAGTGCATATGAAGCAAAGGTATGGAATTGAGTTCCTCCATGTGGAAAATACACCCCTTGACATTCGTTGACACTCGCTGAATGTTTATGGAGACCAACCAGTGGATGTGAGCATAGTGAGGCAGTGGGTGGTGTATTTCAGCAAAGGTGACAGAGACAGTGGGGCATCTTCACTGGTGTAGATTTTGATGAGTGCTGCATGCAGGCTCTTGTTCATTGCTGGTGAAAATGCACAGCTCATGGTGATGACTATGATGAAAAATAGTGTTTTGTAGCTGAGAATTTGCTCTATCAAATACTGTTACTGTCCTCTTTGTGTCTGTTGTAGTTCCATGAAAGTAAATAAGAAGCATTACTCTTGGAGCAACCTACCGATAATACTTTATCAGCCAGAGTTTGAGGCAGTAGGTAGGTCATGCTGTGCAGCCTTTTGTTCAGGTGTTGTGTATGGTGTTTTGATAGGTCTGAGCAAGAAGTACAACAACATTGTTTGGATATGGAAACATCTTTGAATTTGGCAGTGATGTATAATTCTGCCAGTCTTCATTGAAGTGCTGTTGCCCAGTGCAAAAAGAGCCTTGGGACAAAAGCAGCAAGCTGGTTAAACTGCTACGTGTCTGGAAAGCTTTTCAACCTGACTTGGTGACAGGCTTTAACAGAGGTCAGCAAGGTTCACCACTGGTTTATAGATCTTCTTTGTTTATAGATGTTACCTGATAACCCTTGTTATCAGCACCTGCTCCAGAGGATGTGCAAGTTGTTGCTGACTGGATTGCCAAAGCCCTGAGAAAAGACAAAATACAGTTATCCCAACAAAACAGATCTAGTCCAGAACACCTCAGACTGAAGCCAGTTTCTAATATGGGCAACTATTTCATCATATGATGTCCAGATAGTCTGTTGTACTGTGACCTCCATGTAGATTTTGCTGCTTTATATCAGGTGTGTCAGCTTTCCTTCACACAGCTGTGTTTCCATACATAGTTGTCATAAGCCCCTGTTTAAATACATGTGGTCGGTCAGTATAAAATATCAAAATAATGAAACCGAGCGGAGCCATAGGAACAGCTAGAATACTGTTTAAATAAATAAATAAATAAATAACCACACACATTGTGAACTCATCTTTATTTCTGCATCATTAATAAAGCAGTTAAAATCCTGCAGACTGTATTATTAGAAGTTTTTATGGCCATGCTGAGACAATTTATAGAGACCTTGACTGATGAAAAGATGTATTGAGCAAGACAGATATGCAGAATTTCATGTCCTCGCTAATTAAGAAATGTGACAAGAAAATATTTCATTTATTTTTCTGCAGTAATGATAAAAATAATACAATCCTTTTGTCTCTCAAATACTTTATTTTTTTTTAAAGTAACTTTCTTTAAAACAGAATCAAATTGTTAAACAAATTGATAATTATGGATACCACAATCACAGTATCAAAAGTTTGTTTGAAATATCTAAATTGGTAATGAAACAATTATTATGCCTCTTTAAATAGGAAACTAAAATATGAGAAATGCATCCCTAGAAATGCAATAGGAAAATACAAACTAAAAATAGAATCATAGAATCACCAAGTTTGTAAAAGACCTACAAGATCTAGTCCAAATAATTCCCAATTCTTCTTTTCTTTCTTATTTCTTAAGCACGTTATGAGTTATGGTATACTCAGGAAACTGATCTTTTACTTTTTCCACTTCTGAAAGACTTTTAAATATGCTACCTCTACCCCCAAAATAACATTGTTCAAAGGTGTAGACTTATTAATCACCTGCAACTGGTGGCAGAACAAACAAAACAAAGAAGAGAATGGTTAATACTGTGAAGAAAATTGACTCAGTATAGATCACCACTTTTCAAAGAGGGTAACTGAACAAGAGAGGGTTGGCCGTATAAATGGAAAACAGTATAAATGGTCGGGGAATTTCAGGAAAGAAATCTCATGCAAATGAAAAATGCTGAGATTTAATTTTATTGAAAGGATTTAATAAATGTATGTTGGGGCTGAAGATCTAATAATATGAAAAATTATTTATTGATCTTCAGAATACTTAATTAATTTCAACATTTTTCAAAGGCTGTGAAGATGCACAACTCAAGGCTTATATTCATCTCTATTTTTAGAAATAGATATTGATCAAATGTAGAGAGTCAGTTATCCTATGTATGTATGATATGGTATTTCTGCACTCCTCCTGGGTATTTTGTTTTTAACTTGTGTTGTAAAATGGATCACATGTTTTGTAGGAAATTATATTAATATATAGCTGTTCTTTAGAACTGAAAAAAAAAACAACACAAAAACAGACCAACAGTTAAGGTCCATCTGTCTTCTACTGGACAGAACATTGACTTTTTCCATGGGCTTCCCACCCTTGGGCAGTTGTGGCTCATATGTTCCTGCCTCCCTACAGATGTTTCTGAAGTAGTTTACCTCTCCGCGTCAGTGAGAACAGAGGAGGGCAATTAGAGGTGAAAACTCATTGCTTTGTCTGCTGAAGTCACCTATTGCTTTCATTGACTGTAGAGGCAGTTTGCAGAAATTACAGTGTGATTCAGTTCACCTAATTTTAGATGTATACAGGCATTTGTAGAGTGTGCTTTGTGTGACATACTCTAAGCAGCTGCTTTAGGATGAATCATGTCTAAAAATGTTCATTTCTCCCGATTTAATGTAAGAAGTGTGTAAGACTACTTCATAAGTAAATGTCTCCATTTTCTGTGTGGGAGAATAATTAGGCCATCAGCAATTCTGTGATGAAGGATTTATTCTAAATTCATTTTGTAAGGGCTGCCCCACTTGGCCTACACAATTAAGGACCACTAGCTAAAAAGAAATTAATGAACATTAATATAAAAAAGACAAAGCATGTAGCTGTTCTAGTTAATTATCCATACAGCTGAAGAATACACAACTTCTGGTTTGTTTCTCTAAATGCTGAAAGAAAAGGTACAACAAGGACTGGAAGTCAGAATTACTATCACAGCTAAATGTCCTGAAAGTAAGCCTTGTGCTTATCTGCCTTTTGCACAGCAAATATTTGTGCAAAATGGAAAGTAGGAGGGATTGGGAGTTACCTGCAGCCCTTTCTAGAATACCCCATGGGTTTGTGCTTGGCATAGCTGGGCACAACCTGAGTTTAGTTCAGTCATCTCATGCAGAGGAGAGGTGTGAACACAAATCTCCTAAGCACATTTCTTAAAATCCGAGAAGCCAGAAAGTGAAGGAGAGTATTCATTTCTGCATGGCTTGTGAATGAAAGGGCTCGTGCATATGACTGCGGATGGTTTGGCTCTGTGCCCAGGTAAGGCACAGGTTGAAGTTTAAGATTTGAGTTTCCTATTCCTTAACCTGTGTAGTCTCACGTGCCACCCATCAGTTGCAAATACCTTTTTTCTGGGGCGTCCAGCTCTTTGCAGCATTGTCCATTGCAACAGCCTAAGTCAGTTCTATGGATTCTAGGTGGGATATGTTAAATTGCATCAGTCAGTTTTCTATGTGAGTGAGTGCACTTTCATAAGGAGACATTACTGCTGAAATGTTAATGCTGTGTTTTATCATAATAGAAATCTGCTTGCTGTTTCCATAGACATAGTGATGTAGATGCTTTCATTCATGAGTTGAATGATCCACACAGCAATAAGGGGACTTAGGCAGAATCAGAGGTAGCACTGAGGATGAAGTTAGAACCGCCAGATTTATCCATAACTGAATAATGGAAATTTAAAGCTATGTTTATATCTCTATTACTGAGATTTTTTCTTTTAAATGTAGAATTATACCAGTGTACAATGCATAACTAACATGTAACTATAGATACAATGTGTAACTAATAATATATAATGCAGCATAGGTAAATATTGTGTCCAAAGTCAGGTAATCTCATAGTATTTATACTTGAGTGCACTTTTCTTAGAAGGACCTAGATTAGCTACAGCCAAGAGTTCATTGGGCTAAATGGACCCTGAGAGCAGCCCCATTTGGTTATTTCTGAAATGAATTATTTATTTTTGTTTTATTTTTGTTGAATGTGAGCTGCAAGAGTGTATTCACAATAAGAAAAAAAAGATTGATTGTCAGAGTGCCTTGGTAGAGTTTCTATAGAGATTCTACATAGAATGGTCATATGGGAAAGCTGTGTGCCCACCTCTGTGTGCTGTGGTGGGACTGCAATGGCTTTTCTGCCCTTAGCATGGGGCTTTCTGAACTTGACACACAGTGCACTACACATGTGGGGCACGAAAAAACTGATCTTCATTTGTTGGCACTAATTGCAGGCTGCATAGATCTTTATACTTGCATACTTACAGCGAACCCTCTCTGAGCCATCATACTGTGCTGGGGAGTATTACGAAAACAACAAAAACAGGACTTTTCTTACTGCTTAGGGACCTATTAGGGCAAACATTTCAGTATTCATAACACAGACCATATAGCTTACTGAACCATATTGAAAGACACCATTAGAAGTCCAGTGGGTTTTAACTATTTTCAGCTTTATTGCCTTGTGGAAAAGTATTTTGTAAGACTCCCTCTTCTGCACTGCAGGAAAATGAATCTTTTTTGCACTAAGCATGGAAATTTGGAAGCTATAAAGCAGATGAAACTTAACTCAAGTACCTCTAAGTAATACACATACACATTATTTGCATTGATCTGAACATCTTGTGGAGTAGTTTTGTTTTTATTTTTCTGCCTAAAAACAATAACAAAATGTTGGCCTGAGACTCTGATTAGAGGACACACGAGTCAACAGCATGCCACAAGAATATCCAGTTGTCAGATCAAATTTATCATTTGTGTTAACAGACTTGTTAAAGTACAAATAATTGCCTCTCACTGGACTTCAGAGAATTAGGTCAAAACTTTATTTACAAAACAGAGCAAAAATAAACTGCCATTTTATTTTATTATAACATTGGTTTCTACAGCGGTGTTAAAGTCTCACCTGAACTTCTGTCTTAGAGAGAAACTTTATATATACAGCACTGCTTTCTAAATGAATCTATGAGTAAAGAAGAAATTACCAGACTCTTCAGCAAACAGTTAACTTGAGAACACATATTAGGTAGGAAGTATAAATATCCTTTCATCATGTGATCATGTGAGTTTATTTATGTACCCAAAGACACAAAAATCACAAAAAGTATTGATCTATTACGAGCAGCAATGTGTCTGTAACCACGATCAAGCATTTTAAAGTTAGTGTATTCTTTCCCAAGCGAAGTATGGCTCTCTTGGAACTTCAGAATAGCTCAGATATGCTCATTCAAGATTTTGCTTTGTTCTTGGTCTTATACCAAGCCAATAAATAATAACAAAACAAGCAAATGAACAAAGTAAATATTTAGGTTGAACTATTAAAATAGATTGAATCTACTGTTTTGCACTGGAACACCTGTAATTGGTTCTTTGTGAAGTAACTGTTATTTCACCATTAAAATGTGACTGCTTCCAGTACAGATCCAGATGGAAATACTGTCCTTTTCAAGGAGGGCAAAAAAGAGGTGTTCCTGTGGGTGAAACCCCAAATTTTCCCATCCTGTCTGAAGCACTGTACCCATGTAGGATGCTTGGGACAGTCAATGCCCTACAAAGGGCAGCATGGACCTTGGTGGTGGCTGGTGAAGGAGGAAATGGAATGGTCTTTGCAGCATCTGAACTGATTTCAGTTTATTAGCTCCAGTAATATTCAGTTTTCAGAATTGGCTCTTCCATCCACCCTTGAAGTCTTTTGAGTCAGATATGCAGATAAAACTGAAATCATCTCTTGAGAAAAGCTAAAAGACTGCCATCAGAGCTGTGAATAAATTGCTTAACCAATATCAGCTTTTTAAATTTTTCTGAGCAGCTGCTTAGATCTCCGGTAATTACATACCTCTGCGAAAGACCACAGCTTCAATATGTTGTAAGGGGGGAGTCTAAATTCAGTTCATTTGCCATCAATGGCTATTCCACAGCTGAGATACTAAGCCATCCCTTGTCTTTGTGTCTCTGTTTAATGTGTAATTATGGCTTTTTAATTGCATTTTAATGCCACCTGGTTTTTAATTCTGTGTTCCCTTTGGGTACATTTTGTTCATACAAAAGATGAATGAACATATTAATTAATTCCAATATTTTTGCAAATGCGTCACTTTTTTTCCTTTTGAGATACAAAATTTATTTCCAATAAAAAAAATGCCTAGATCAATTTTTCATAAGTTTCAGTACTGTCATTAAAAAATAACCAATTATCATAGTATCATAGAATGGCTTGAGTTGGAAGGGACCTCAAAGCCTACCCAGTTCCAACCCCCTGCTGTGGGCAGGATTACCACCCATTAGATGGCCGTGTAAAAAGTCAGCCTTCCTCCTCCTTATAAGCTCCCTTTAAGCACTGGAAGGTCTCCCCAGAGCCTTCTCCAGGCTGAACAAGCCCAGCTCTCTCAATCTTTCTTCATAGGAAGGTGCTCCAGCCCTTTTGTATATTTTTGTGGCTCTCCTCTGGACCCGTTCCAAAAGCTCCACATCTTTCTTACGCTACGTATCCCAGGCCTGGATGCAGTACTCCAGGTGGGACATCATGATGGCAGTGTAGAGGGGGACAATCACCTGCCTCACCCTGCTGGCCATCCCTCTTTTGATGCAGTCCAGCCTAGCTAGAATTCAAAGACCTTTCTCAGTCTGCACAGGCTTTTGAAAATAAAATATTGTCAGCAGGTGTTCTGCTGAGATGTTCCTCTGAAGGCTGAGGTATCCTAGCAAGTGGACCTTTCTTCCAGGATTAGAAAAGCTACAAATTTGAGCAAGCGACAGGATTAGAAAGCTTGCTACCTTTTACCAGTGACAGTATGGTGGTGAGGAAAGTCTTGTGTTGTGAGGCATTTAGCTGTAGAAACAGAGTACTGGAATAGAATTTGCCTGTTGGTAATATGTTGAGGATGGGAGGAGAAAGGGGAGTAGCTCATAAGCAGGTGGCTGAAGATGAAGGACTTACAGATGCAACATGATAAGTGACTGAAAACTCTCCGCAAGCAAGCTTGATTAGACTTGTTCAGAAACAGAATGAAGTCAATGAAGTCTTTGAGTACTTGCAGGTTAAGAACAGGAGTCTTGACATTTTAGGTCTCTGTTCCCAAAAGGGAAATCCAAAGACCAGAGCTAAGCAACCAAATTCTCTCTGTGGTGAAAAAGAACAGGGAAATATTTCAAGCAGGCTTCATCTTAATCTCTGAAACGTGAAGATGAAGTAGTTCACTTGGTACACCTGAGGAACAGATTTTTATTCCCTACCTAATTTTAAGGTCCCAGTGCACCTTGGTTAGGATCTCAGGCTCATCCTGCTCAGCCATAGCCATAATGGGCATCAATCAAATGTGCATCTGAGAGATTTCTGAATCTTAAAGCAAGTGCTTCTAAGACTTAGGGTCTTGCTTGGCTTTGGAAATCTCAGTTTTAGGTTTTTTTGTACCTAAAACATACTATTCTGAACCATATTTCAATGTTTTTTATTGGACTGGGCTCCAAGCATGTAATATGTAGTTGCAAAGGAAACAAGGACCTGCATATAGCTTACTATTGTTCTTTCATAGTGTGAGATACGGTATGATATATATATATATGTTCTTCCTGTGATAGCACTAAATAGGAAAATGGATGCCAGGAGAAAGGCCAAATGATTCTAGCACTAATCACTTTGACATGGAAATGACATGTTTTAGTCTCATTCACTGGAGTTGGTGTTTCATGTAATAATATGTAATCTTAACTTTTTTTGATTGGCTGGCAAATTAAAGGTCTTCATTCATTTCTCAGCATTCTATTCTTGAACTTCAGAAATGAAGATTTTTTACAAGGCTTTCAGTTTAAGATGTTTCATAAGGCAAGTATGATGTGAAAGACAGGATTATAATGCAGTTAAACCACTGGACAACATTATGTTGTCTGGCCATAAAAGGTTTAAATCCAAGGACAGGGCTTCTGTGAGAGTTTGACTATTCGTAAAGTAGAAAGCAACAAATCAGCCAAGCATTTTAGTAAGTCTTCAACAAGTTATTTTCTCTGTGCTGATACGTACAGTAATCTTAATAGGTCTTCCTGGTGTAACAGACCATGAACTGAAGTTCATAATATTAACTTGTACTCTGTCATCTAAATCACCACACTCCTGCCAGAAGCACACTGCAAAAATAGTTTTGCAGTAAAAGACAAAGAACAATGGTTGAGTTACACATGGGTCACTACAGAAACATTTTAAGAGATGTTACCAAGTAATGGTTGCTGTGCAGAACACCTCGATTTAAAGTCATTCTTTCTGCCAGAAATGTCTGTAGAGAAATAACAGGGTATAAGTTTTGCAGAAAGTTAAGGAACTGGAAAGAAGACTTACTAGAATTCATGCATATTTTATTTCTTTTAATATCTCCCTTTCTGCCCCTCCAAAACTGCTTTTAGTGGATTCTCGAGTGATCCTTGAGTCTTCACTCTAGAGACAATTTTAATGTTGTTTTTCTGGTGGGATAAAGTGCATCCATATGTCTGCTTTATTCAGTGTCTCGAGTACTCTCAGCAAAATTGCACTTCTGTTGAGAGAAACACTTTCTGGGCTTCAGTTTCTTCAGTTAAAACTTTAGGAAAACTGATACAGACTGATTTTGGATCAAATTCTTGTTTTGCTCACACTGCTATATAATGTGATGCAAACAGGTTGAATGTTTCAGTGGATGCCTGAAAAAAATGAAGTCAAAGATCCCAACTTTTGTGTCACTTCATCACTGTTGTTTTTTAAGTCCTGCCTGGAATCAAAGTGGTTTTCTCAGCACAACACAAGAAAGAAAGAACTTCTGAGCAGAACAGCTTATTCAGTTTCCCTATCTTATTAAAAACATACAAACAAAAACAAAACAAACTCTCTTGGGTGTGAGCACATCAGCCTTGCTGAAAAGCTGGACTGGCAACATGAGCAAAGCTCTGTGCTATTGCAGCTTTATCTAGCTCAGGTCTCCTTGTGTGCTACAAGGTGCCAACAGGACTTCTCTCATTTTAAGCATGTGAAAGGTGTTTATGTCTCAGCCCATCTGTTGGCACTGGAAAGAAATGAGCTGTCCAAGACATGTCCAAGTCATTCTCCCCTCTCTGGCATCTCTTTTAGCACTGGATGATAATACCCATCTCACTGTATTGACTGTAAGTGACTAGTTCAGTCTGGATGTCTGATTCCCAGTAGCTAAAGATGAATTAGATTTTGTCTATATTACCATTTTATTTATCCTCAGTAAATGAAGAAGGAAAGAGCAGTGAGGCTTCAAAAAGCATGAATCCATCAGCTTCAGGGGTTTTTTGTTTCAATTTTATTTTTTTCCTTTCCTGTATCTGCAGCATTAGTTCCCAGACAATCCAAAATGACATAGAATCACATAACGGCTTGGGTTGGAAGGGACCTTAAAGATCATCCAGTTCCAACACCCTGCCGTGGGCAGGGTTGCTACCCACTAGATCAGGCATCAGAGTTCTTTCTGCCTCCATGTCCTGTTTGGAGTTTGTTGCTTCAGATTCCTATTAGCAAATGGGAAGGAGAAGGAAGTAGGTACAAAACCAAACGGGTAAGAAGTAGAATAAAAATAACTTCATTCAGTGCTTTTTCTCTATCATTCTCCTGAATTATAAATGTGAAATTTTTATTCAGGATTAGGCAGAGCTACAATGCTGTTTTACTTTGGGAAAAGAGAGTATGAGGAGAAGCAAACTGACTGATGGGAACTGTACTAACAACCTGCCATCTCTGCTTTTACACAATTGAACATACGAGATTGGAAATCAATTGCCTTAAGTAAAACCAGAGATTGTATGCATATAGGTATTGTAAAGCTCCTATTGTATGGAATCCCCAAGACTTCTCTGGGACTCATCAAAACATTGTAAAAAGTCTTTCTGTAGCAGTACAACAATTTTCTTTTTGTTAAAGTATAGCATGCTGTGGTTGAAACCTAGTAATGTGAAAATGTTATTGCAAAAATATTCATGTACAAATCAGTTTATGAAGCAGAGTAGCAGATTATCTGTGAAATGTGATTTTTCTCATTTTGTGTAGGTATGTGCAGGATTAGAATATCCAGAGTAAATTCAGCATTTCCAAGGTTCAGAATGCAACTTCATAAACATGCTGTTTTTACAAATTGCTTTTAAATGATGGTTTCAAACGCAGAGGCTGGTGAATGATCTACTCAGATAGATAGCACCTCAGTAGGAACTTATTAGACAGCCCAGGAGGTGCATACTTAAACTGATTTCATTATGTGGAGGGAAGGACAGCATTATTCTAATTGACCTTCAACACATAAAATCCAAGTCGTTTTTTGACCATCTAATATAGTTCCAGGGAAAGAGAACAAGATTTTATTTTAGAAGTGTATTTACTTTGCTAGATGCTCAGCTTTCTGGTGAGTGAATGGTAGCCTGAGTATCAAAATAGAGCTATATCAGTCTTTTGATAGGCTTTTATCACTTTTTTGATGTTCATTCTTGCAGATAAAAGTCATTCGTACTACTGAGAGATAAGAGAAGTTCCATTGATTTTCAGCACATCCCTTCTGCTTCTTACCAGCAGTGGGCACAGCACTGTAACCAGACCAGCTCTGCTCCAGGGATCCCTGTTAGGATGACTGTTTTCAAAGCCCAACACCAACCACACCACCACAGTTATGTGACATTGTGTTCTTAAGAAGCTTGCTACACATTCCACTGATGCTCTGTGTCTTCATATGAAAATATGTAAATGAATATTTTGTATCAAGACAGTTATCTTCCACATTTTGGTTTGAAGGAGTACATGACATAATGAATGGAAGACAATTTCTGAATAATGATACCATTTACAATCCAAACTTAGATTGCTTTTAAAATGAAGCGAGTAACATTTTTAAAGAAGCAAACAAAGAAAGCAACATTTACTGCTTTGCTTCTTGAGACCTTAAGTAAAACAACTGGAAACTAAATTAGGTACTTCCTTTCTTAACAGTGGAATAGACAAAAATATCCTGGTTCAGAAAAAAGCCTCAAAACTCAGGAAGCCTATCTCCCATAAGCATTTTCGAGGGGAATGACACTTCCTGGAGAAATAGCCATCCAAAGTCCATTTCTGTAAAATGTACGAAATCATTTTCAGAAAAGAGCATTTTTTGCAGTATCCAGTTTGGAAAGTAGAAATGAAAATTAGCACACCAGCAAGAAAGGATTGTACTTGTTTATGTAGACCAAAGCAGAATCAATTTATTTTGAAAGCAGTAGGACTTCTATGTATCGGAAGGCCTTGAGTAATGAAAACTTTTAATTGCAGTGCTAAGAATTAGGATAAAAATGTAGGAAAAATCTGCATCATTAATTTTACACGTCCTGTAACATGTAAGATGCCAGAGGAGCAATTCAAAAAAGTGGCAGTTTAGTTAGTCAGCTTCGCAGTGTTTCAGGTGTGGGGCAACACCACAGTTCCCATTGTTGCTAGAGGAGATGTCTTGATTATGGAAGATGTTCAAGCGATGTACCATACCTATAGGCACAGACATGAAAATTAAATTATGCTTTTATTTAGATAAATTGTACGTAAGTAGAATTTCTAGTTTAATCTTGTTAACCAGAATGACTTTCTGTCTTCTGAGATGTGCAAAAAGGAATTTGGACATTTCAACAAGTATCTTTGATGTATTAGAATAATTTTCTCATTGTTTTGTTCTACTCTTCAGTGGTACACATTCTCTTCTATAAGCTTAGCAGCATTTGAGTTGTGTATAGATAAAAAAGGGAAAAAAGAAAAAAAAAAAAAGCAAGAACCTACCTTCAATAACATTTGCCTTAGCAGAAAGAGTTGTATAAAGTATATCCCTGGAGTGTAAGAAGAACGTTAATGTTAGACAGTTAAGCCTTCCGAAGCAGTGAAATGCTGGTTAAGGTTGAATGAATAGCGTTAACTCTGTCCTTTGTGCACATATATATTCTGGTAGTATCTAATGATGTGATTGCTTACAGTTTATCACTTAATATTGTACAATGCCATGTATTTATCTTCTGCAGCTTTAGCTCTGTCTCTGTTACTAGGTATGGCTAATAATTACAGAACTCTTAAAAATGAAAAAGAGCTGGTTTTCTGCTGGTCTTCCCTCTCTCTATCCAATTTTAAGGTGAATATGAAGTAGACTTTAAGTGCTTTTATATTCATAGTTTTATACTTCTTTTGAATTTGTGTAAATGCCTACTAGAAAAGAAACTGAGTGGTTGGGAACCTCTATGCTTAACATATCCCAAAAATATTGCCTCATTTTTTCCTACTTTTAAAAGGCTTAAGAATATATATACATATTTTCAGTTATAAAGAGAACTTACGTGCTGTAAAATGCAGAGTCTGTTTTGCATCAGATTTATAAAAAACTAAACTATTTCAAGATTTCAGTACATATAAACTTTAATAATGTAGCTGAAAATTCTGGAAATGTATAAGTAAATGGAAAGTAAATATTTCAGAGCATTTTGTGCAATTTGACTGCAGGTGGGAGGCCAGTTTTCATATATAGCAAATAATGCATTTGTCTCAACCTGCTTGACAGATTTCAGGGTAGGTGAATCATTTTGGTTATCCTAAGGGCATAACCAAGACACATTCCTACTGAGTGCCGGCAACCTTCATTAGATTTAAATGAGAATGAGCAGATGCATCACACTGAACTTTTATTATTTGGAGTATTTTAAAGGGTATCTTTTTCTAATGATTTTAGAGCAAGGTGATTTGGCAAATGGAGTGAGGAGTGAAGCAAGTTAAAAGAAAAGAGAGTAGGAGGGAAAGAAAGATTATGAAAAGAAGGTAACATCTCCACCTGGAGTACTGCATCCAGATGTGGAGTCCTCAGTACAGGAGAGACATGGACCTGTTTGAGTGCATCCAGAGGAAGGCCACAAAAATGATCCAAGGGATGGAACACTTCTTCTTCCAGGACAGGCAGAGAGAGCTGGGGCTGTTCAGCCTGGAGAAGAGAAGGCTCCATGCATTATCTAAAGGGGAGCTACAGGAAAGATGGAGACAGACTTTATAGCAGGGTCTGTGGTGATAGAACAAGGTGAAATGGCTCCAAGCTTAAAGAGGGGTGATTTAGGTTGGATATAAAGAAAAAATCTTTTTCGATGAGGGTGGTGAGGCTCTGGAACAGGTTGCCTGGAGATGTAGTTGATGCCCTATCCCTGGAGACTTTCAAGGCGAGGCTGAATAAGGCCCTGGGCAACCTGATCTAGCTGTGCATGTCCCTGTACATTGCAGGGCAGTTGGACTTGCTCACCTTTGAAGGTCCTCTCCAACTCTAAGGACTCTATGATTCTGTGATTCTGTGATCTAGTGAAAATCCCGGCTTATTCTTGATCTGTAGGAGATGGGTGGACAAAATCAGTTGCCTGTGCAGCTCCTTAAATAGTGTCAATATTTAGTGTCAGCCCACTAGGTGGGGTTCACTGTGAGTCTGTGCTACAGCTGGCTCAGGAGAGTTCTAGAAGTGGTCTGGAGGATGCCGAAATGAGCTGGTGCGAGGCTGATAGTCTGTGTGTCCTGTGACCATGACTGGAGTTCATCCTCTCAGCTGGTATACACTCGATCAGTATCTGCCAACTCTAAGAAGAAGAAGTGGTTGGCTGTCCCATCTCCACAGAGCCCAACCCGCCTCTCTTCCAAATGGGTTGTGTGAGCTTTCCAGGGAAGCTGTTTGAGGCACACAGGATCAACTAGATAAGTACACAGGCTTAGACAGCAGTAGACTTCTTGATTTTTTTTTCTTAGTTTTATTCTATTTTATCTTTTTTATTTTTCTTGTAATACCAAAATTTCTTAGGCTCAGATCAACCATAGTATTTAGACATCCAGATCCTACTTTAGGGCTTGACTTTGAAGTCACAGTAAACATCTTTCCTTTTTCAGATTGTTCCTGAGAGCATACTTTGTACTGGTCATCCCTGCCTGTGAACATTGTGACTAATAATGTTAATAAATTATTTCATACTTTGCTTTCTAATCGTTCATTATTTTTCTTTCCCTAAATAGTTGTCTTGCATCTTGTCTTTTTCTGTATGCTGCCAGTTGGAAGAGCATTACTATTGAAAGCCTGATGCTCTTCTGATGCTGAAATATACAATATTAAATATACAATATTCTATAGGCAGCATGAAATAATAGGAGGCTATTCAGAAGAGCTAAGAGTTGGTTTCAGATGGTCTCTGTAAAGAGACATTAAACTCCCCTTGGTATCAGTGGTAATGCAGTGGTAAGGGAAGGCGAGCAGAGAGTCTGTGTGCAGCTTTGTTCTCTGTTCTTTAAGTGTGATATAGACAAATTAGAAATGAGCCTCAGGGAAAAACATCCAGGAGATGTACTAACGGAGAAATTCAGTCTCTTGAGTTGTTCAGCTCAACAATACCAGGAAAAAAAAAAAAAAAAAAAAAAAAAGTAGTTTCATTGACAATATACACATTGTTTTTCATGTGGCTCTTCCAGGTGTTTCATTGCTGTAGAGAAAGGGAAATTTTCTAGCCAAATGACTAGAATCTCGAGTTAGAGACATTCAAATTAAAATGAAGCTATTAAGTTTTAAGAGCAAGGCCAACTGAACTGCCAGAATAGCAGGGGGGGGTCCATCTTTTCTCATCTTCAAGCCTATAGACTTTTCTGGAAAGTGCTGTAGCAAACATAAATTAATAGGCTTATTGCAGGGGTCAATGGCTGAAATGGCATGTCCTGCAGCATGTCAAAGTTCAAACTACATGATTAAATATTTTCTTCTGACCTTGAATCTTAATACATCTAATTTTAAAATATAACTATATGCATTTGCTCAACTTTGGAGAGATGTTTGGTCTTTTGGTCTTTCCAACGTGCAACCATCAAATTAAAAATCTACCACCTCTTTGTGATACTTTTCACTTACCCACATTTGTGATGCAGAAATTCAGGCGATGTAATTTGCCTTAGAACATGAAATTAAAAAAAAACTACTGCTAAATTTGTCTCTTGTACTTGGTTCCATGTTTACAGACATGCAAATTGCTCAGTGACATTTTTCTAACCCAATCATTGTTTCAGTAGCTCTTGGCAGCCTGGCTACTTCGAATCTGAAACTCTGAATAAATTATTTATTATATCTAGTATTTTTCAGTTAAGTTTTTCTTCTTCACAGTGTAGCAATTGGCTGCTATACCAAAAGACATCCTTTTTTTATCCCCTTGTGGTATTCTGTTTTGGGCACAAGTTAGCCCATGGATGAATAACAATAAAACTGAAAGTAGCAGTAGTATTGATTATCTCTTCAGGTACTGGTTAGGGCATTAGATAACCTTTATGTGTTTTTAATAGAAGAAAATAAAAAAGAAAATCAAACAAAATGTAAGAGGCATAGCTTACATTACTATAGCATGAAAAGAAAGAGTAGACAACAACAGAAGAAACCTGCTTACGATGATGAATTCATTCTAAATTATTACCAGGATGCTTTATTAATGGATAGTGATTTATTCCCAGCACAAATTAATCGAATTTGTATAATCATAGTAATATAAAGTCCTCTGAACTTTTACTGAAAAAGTTATGAATAAAATCAAAACATGCTTTAGTCATCAAAACATGCTTTAGTCATCAAAATACTCAGTGAAATATGTCTACATGTGTTATACATTACATATCCACAGATGTTGGATAGGGAGATGAAATCTGTGGTCACTCCAGTTTGTTCTTTACAGTTTAGTTTATTGATGCTAATAAGCAGGAAAGCAAACTAGGAATGTTCTTTTGAAGTAAATATCCAGAGGGTGTTCACTTTACCACGTTGTAGTTCACCCTGTGAAACAGTCTCACTGGTTCTAGACTGGATTTTTTGGATGAAGATAAACCAAACAGCGACAAAGTATGAGTGACCGTTGAGCCCATGGGACTGTACAAGTATCAAGTAACCCATCTAAAGCATGTACAGTCTGGATTTTAGGTCCTAAGTTGGTTTGCTCTACCAGTCTGCTGCCATTGCACGGTAGTATTTGGTAGGTAGCCATTCCCAAAAGTATGCAGTATTACCTGAAAATTTTAAAAGGTGATAAGGTAGTATCCTCAGATGTTATCCTCAACCAAAAAAGTGAGTTATTTCACACACTGACTATTCCCTTTCTGAATTAGGGCATCTCACAGTACTTCCTTCACTACTTATGAATGAACATGTCTTTTATGTGTTCCTTAAGAATGGAGATTAATCCTTTTTTTTATTGGTATCTTTTTTTTTTTTGTTGTTGTTATTGATTAGGAAGATACCTGTCCACTGCAGTACAGTACAGACTGCTCAGTCAATTTTCTTTGAGAATTCCCTCCTACATTTGTTTAATGAAACACTTAAAATCAGAGACCTGTGCCGTATGTCTGAATTCACCTCATGAATAAGATCATAGCTTCAGCTGAAGTCTGTGTTTCTAATGATTGCTCCAAGCTTCAATCAGCCTTACACTTTAAAAGCATCTTGAATTTATTTATTCATTCATTCATTTATTTACTTTTGGTGAACAAGCGTGATTTGTGCTTCCCTCACCTTCTATGTTAAGAGACTTCCTTGGCCCTAAGCGCTCTCTCGCAGGAGCACACTGTTTTCACATAGAAAGCTAGTACTGACTCTGAATGGTCTGTTATACTGACATGCATAAACTATTGTAGCTTGCTCTAGGTAATTCTGCAAAATAGCGAATCATTAAAAGGGGCTCTGACATGATATTTTATTTATGTTTTTCTTTAATTGCAAGCAGAAGCAGGTTTTTTTCTAAATATTATAGAGTCTGAAAGTCTGGTCATCCTATCCTGCACTGATACAGATAGATGCAGATTTTTTCCTTTTTTATGAGGTATTCCCTCAGCTCTGAAAAAACTTGCATGAAACAGGTATAAGGACATAGATACATTGAGGCAAACTCCTGGCATTTATTAAATGATGTAAAGCTTATTGTAAGTATATTGGATTTGTAGCTCTAGAGGAAGGAAATGAAACTGCGAAGGTACAGACCTTCTACTTTATGAGGTGTGCAGCAAAATCTCGACAAAGATATGTAGGTGGAATTACGGGTACATCCTCTGACAACATGCACATCTGAAGCACCTTTATGGCTTTGTATGATACGTACATTGATATTGACCTTAACATGCACAGATTAAGATGAAAATGTGTAGCTGTTAATCCACACCTCAGTGGCTTGCCACATTCTTTATTGCCCCATGATTGTAGCCCTCTAGGTTTCTGTTTTAATTAAGTAACAACAACTGTGAAAATGTAACAAATTTGGTTTGAATTAACTAAGCATACTTCTGAACTCCAGACTGTATGGATTTCAGGTCCAGTAGATTATAGCCATGGGGGCTGTGTGCCTGAAGGGTAAAAAAGTAAAGCTAGAACTCTGTCATCTCATTTTTGTTCTCTGTTGTGACACTCTCCTGCTCCTGGGGATGCAGAGTGAGCAATTTTAGTCCAGCTGTAATGCTGCATTTTGCTCTGTGGCTCAGCAGACTGGGGTATCACAGAAGTGCAGCAGCAGTCTCTTCCCCAGAGGTTGAGGGCATTGCTTCTCTGCGGGCAAAGTGCATGATCTTGCTGGAGTACCACCATCTGCCTGCCTGCAGCTCCTGGGAACAGGAGCATTTTATTTCTCTGTTGAAACATATTATGTAAGCCCACAAATTTTGCACAAAGCAGTTTTGCATAATGCGCAGTATCGCTTTTGGTCTTGTACATTTCTGAGCAGTATTAATTAGATCAACGCAAGGGGACTCAGCTAACTAACTAAGACTGTCCCAGAATGTAGGAGCTTCTTCATGCACTGTGCACCTGGTTCAGTTCTCTAAAAGCAAGCACTGTCCTTTCATGCTGAAGTACTGTACACAAAAGGTAGCCTTGATTGCCTAAATTCTTCTGTCTCCTGGGCTTAGCAACATATGGCAATTTGAAAGTGCTTATTGTCACTGCGCAGGCTTTTTTTTTTTTTTAATTTGAAAAATCAAACCTACTTTTGTAGCTGTTTGAAAACAAGGTAATTTGAAACTACCTTGTCTTTGCATGCTGAGGCTCTGCTTGTGTTGACTAATACAGTGACAGGAATTCATGTGGTCCATGTCCATGCCTCTAAGTTAAGAATGTTGTTGTCACTGCATAGGAAACAGTGAGCAGGAATTACATAGAAATAATTGTTTGATCATATGGAAATCTCCCTGTTGCATTTGGTGTTTAGTTATTTGTTTGCTTGTATTTTATCTTGCTGTCTTTTTGTGCAAACTAGAGGGAATGTAGAAATTGTATCCTAAGTGAGTAATTCAGAGGTAGAGCTAGAGAGGGTGTCTGCCCTGCTGCACTGCAGCAGTTGGAGCATCCAGCCCTTATGGCAGGTGCCTTTATCTTGCCAAAACATTTGCCAGAGTACTGATCGTAATGGCCCAAAGCTGGACCCAGAACAATTCCTCTGATGTGAAAAGACCTGATATCTGTAACTGAGTGTTAGAGCTGGTCCAGAGGAGGCCATGAGGATCATCAGAGGGCAGGAGCACCTTTCCTGTGAAGAGAAGCTGAGAGAGTTGGGGTTGTTCATCCTGGAGAAGAGAAAGCTCCACAGAGATATTACTGAAGTCTTTTGATGTATGAAGAGGGCTTATAAGAGAGATGGAAAAAGACTTTTTACCAGGACCCGTGCTCAAAGGACAAGAGGAAAAACTTTCAAATGGTAAGAGGATAGGTTTAGGTTGGATATGAGGAAGATGTATTTTACACTGAGGGTGTGAAGCACTGGAACAGGTTACCAGAGATGTGGATTCCCTATGCCTGGAATTGTTCAAGGCCAGCTTGGATGGGACTTTGGGCAACCTGAGCTAGTGAGAGATGCCCCTGCCTATGGCAGGGAGTTTGGACTACACTATCCTTAAAGATCCTTTTCAGCCAAAGCCATTCTGTGATTCTATGAATATTATTGGATTTAAGTAATGTGAAAATAGGTCAAAAAAGTTGTAGTGACATTCTGTAGCAAACTCAATTCATGGTACTACATGGTACTATTAACATCTCAATAACTTTATTTTACTGATAATCTTTTGTATTGAGGTATGACTCAACATTTTTCCAAAACATACACTGATTTGATTGAACTTTTACTGCACTTCTTTGAAGCTTGACTAGTGTGATGGATTATGCCAGAAAATAACTTTTTTTATATCGAGGTAAGAGATAGTGTCTGTCATGCTCCTCTGCTACAATAGCTAATAAGTTTGTCACAATAAAAGATGCTTCACTGATGAATTAGTACTCTTTCAGCCTTCCTTCAAAATCAGGCAAACACCTTGGTTTAGTTGTGTCTTCTTTTTTCTTTCTCAAACTCATTTCCTGTCCTTAGCAAGAGAAAAAGAAAAAAAAAGAAAAAAAAAGGCCTTTTGGTTAAAAGGCTTTTAATTCACAAGTCAGTGTGAAATTAAAAACCCGAGTAATATATAGCCTATACTTTCTATGGGATGAACAGTTCTGCCTTATTATAAAGCTCTAAATATTATGTCCACTGCTAGCCTAGCTATTGCATATTAATATGGCAATATTATTTCCAGAAGTGTTGTCTTAATAATTTCCCATTACTCCCTCCCATCGCAGTTTCTAGTCTTTTTCTCTTGACTCGAAATGAATGCCATGAAACTTGATTCAAGAAACCAGATTTTTGGGTGAAGGTTTTGTGTCCGATAACATATATATGCAATTCAGTTTCAGAGGTAAGCAATGATTTTTGGAACTCTGCTTTCAAAACTAAGTTTATCCATTGCAGACTGAGTTTGCACTTCATAAGCATCAGGAGTATAAACCTGGCAGAATGGTGCTCTGCTATTTATGCAGCAAGCTATTAGAAAACCAGGAAATAATTTATTATGATAGTGATTTTTCTCAGTACGTTATTGTTTCAGACTGAGATGCTATAAAGACTTGAAAAAAGTGAGCTTGCATGACTCAGATACTAACCTAAATCACACTTTTTAACTATTATTAGAATTCATATGATGGCAGCCTCTGTTAGCTTGCTTTCCTCATAAATTTTGTGTTACTGGGATTTTTTACCCAGAGTAATCTTTCTCTTTTTACAAAATGTCAGCTCACAATTCACAGCTTATTAATATGGCAGTATTATTTCCAGAAGTAAGGAAAATAAGTCTCTATCTCAAGCAATTAAAGTTGTGCAGCTATGATTTAAGTAGAATACCTTTCAAATAATTCAAGTCTGGTAGAACTATGCAACTATTCCGATCCAGACTTTCATATTTTATTCAAGGAACTGTCAAGCCTCAAAGTTCCACCACAATTGCCTTCCACAAAGAAGATAAAACTAAAAGAGTATTAGAGAAAAAGAATATTAGTGTCCCTAGTGGGTGAACAACCATCTTATGGCTGTATTCATAGAAAACAGGAATATTAAACAGAACAGTAACTTTTTCATTAAAGATGAGGAGCTGCCTACTAGTAAGAGGAGCTGGTTTTACCAGTCACAAAGCAAGAATGAGAAAATATTTCTAAGATGATTCTAGAACACATTCTTGTTCTAATTTTGCTTAAATAATGAAACCAGTAATATATTCTTCATGAAGTAAGACTGATGACCTGTGTAGTTCCTCAGCACTGTTTTTTAGGAGCAAATAGCTCAGGGAGGAGCCCAGAGAGGACTGCAGAGAATCTGGATGCAGAGAATAGAAATGGCTTTGGGTACAACTATGATGTAGGTGGTTGGTTCCTGAGAAGAAATTTCTGAATATGCTCTTTCTGTGAGCATTCTTAGCATTAAAGTTGTTTCTCCACCAGATGATCTCAGGAGGGCCTTCTGTGTTGGGGTTTCTTGTGTTAGATGACTCACCCCTACAGCACTGAGAATTAAGCTGACACAATGAGACATAATTTGTACCCAGCCAGAATGAATGTGCCCACCTATCACCATTATTAGATATCAGAGATTAATGCTTTCCCATTTCAGCTTTTCCAGAGAAGTCAATTTGTAACTGCATTTTTCTAATGAGCATGTCAGTAAGCAGCACACAGAGAGAAGCATGGTTTCTCTTTTCCAAATATATACACATAAAAGTGAATATTCTGATACTGTTTGATTAAAAGATAAAATTCTTATGTTCCCTCCATTAACTTTTCTATTGGAGATCTGTGGCTAATGTGGATTTTCCTAGAATTCAAAACAGCTTCCTGGCAATGTATTCAGTCCAAGTATAAATAGAAGTGTTTTTCTGAAGCTAAAAGCAAGCTTCTTAGTTCTATTCAGATGTTTTTAGTATGCCACAGCCAGTCTCTGGTTAACATTATTCAGTGAGTTTTCAGCTTTATGGGCCATCAATTTTCCAAGGGGTTTTGTCTTTAGAAGAATATCTGTAAGGTGTTTTATTTCCATGTTGCAACTTTTCTTGTTGAAGTCAGTTGGGAGCTTTCTATCATTTTCTTTGGGAGCTGTATTTGGGAGTTAGGTTGCATAGCAAACAGTGGCTTTAACAAGATTCAAGTCCTGCTGTGGTGCACTTTGTCCAAATACAAAGATTTCTATGACTGGGAGCATCTCAATGCCTGGTAGTAAGGAGGGACTCTTTGAAGAATTCTGTCAATATGTTCAAGTTTCAAGATGAGAAGTGTATCCTGGGCTCTGACTGTGCAAGCTGAGAGTGTCATTTTTGAGATTCTCACTTTTAAGTGAATCTATAATCCCTTACAACGTAGTCAGTGGTTTTCAAAAACATCTGCAGAGGTAATTATTTCCCTTGTAGTATCTCTTGTAGGAACAATTACAGTCTTTTAAATATCTCAGTAGCAATCATTAATGTTTATGTGTAAGTTATCAGTCAAATCAACAATATACTGGAGGTACCTACAAACAGCTCTGTTCTATAATGAGGAAGTGCTGCTTTAGTGAATTTCAAAAAAACAGAGTATATGGCAATTTATTTCCTGAGAGCCTTGGTAGCAGCCTTCTTACTTTTTTTTTTACTTTATTTATACATCTACTGACTAAAACATAGAAGTAAAAACATTAGTCTTCTGAAAGTGTCCCCAGACTGTCCTCTCATGAAATGTAGCTTGAATTTATTTTACCAGCCAATTATATAATGGTTTTCCCAGTGACTGCAGTCAATAACTGCATTAAGCAGTCAATTAACTACAAGGACCAAAGCAAAGTACCTCTGAACAGTAGAGCTACATAACAGTTTTACTACTTAAATGGCAGTTCTCTGAGGTTAACTTGGGAGTGCCTATCTTAAAGTTAGTGTTACATGCTGTCAGCAGACTGTGGAATATGCTACAGCTAGTTTCACAATGGAAGGCATGTCTGGAGATCCAATATTTTAGTAAGACCTGTAGCTCAGTAATCAGAAACAAGATACAAAACACAGATACATTTAGCTCAACTGACACAGTCTCCTAGCATCACGCAGATAAACTACAAGCACCCTGGAAACTGGGGTCTTATATTTCAAACGTATGCTTGAGGTTAGCCACAAAACTAAGAAGATTATTCAATGCAAGATATGTTTTCACATTATTCCAAGGAAGAGTCTATCCATGATCTCCCCTTGTTGCTACTGCAGGTTGTCCACTGGTCTAGTCACAAACTGCCTAGTAGCACCTGCCTCAGGGCAGATGTGAGATGGTGGTAAACCAAACATGGGTTGTCCTCAGCAAGGCAGAGAGTGCACTTCAGTCAGAGAGTATGCAAACCTCAGCCTGTCTCCTAGTCCAGGAAGAGTAGGAGGAACATAACTTTCACAGAGTTTATGGAATTACATATTTATATAGAGACATACATCCAAGTCAGCACTTGGGGACCTTTTGTGGAGGTAATTATTCAATATTAGGCTAGATTTTGTTCTGTTATTTGTACAGTCCACATTCTGTACCGAGCATCTGCAATTTTTCCCATAGGCCCTACGCTCCTAAGTTCTAAATCCTTAAATTTTGAATGCTAAGAGAAGGAAATAAAAGGTGGCATCTAAGGATAGAAATGTCAGTGTGTGTATGGGCACAATACATATGTATACCCTGTATAATATATCAATAAAAATACACTAATATAATCAATACACAGAAAAAGAAGGAAAGATTACAAATAGTAGGCTGCAGTGTAATTGCCAGGTCGCAGCCTGAACCAATGGCTGAGCACCGGGTGAGAAGGCATGGCCAACCCAGGGAGCTCAGGTGCAAGCAATACACCTGAGTGACTGGAAGGGGTGTATCCAGGCTCCACTCGTCCTCACTCTTATTTAAGGGCTAGCAGCTGAGGGAATAGTGTTTCTCTGGATAGAGACTGCAATTCTCTTATGCTGTTACTGGTTGTTGGAAGGGGTTAGTCAATTTTCCTTCATTACCTGTTATAGCTCTGTAGTGTCTGTTTCCCATGCAAAGGTGCTGTTATCACCTCCTTTTGCCACATGTGGGCTATTAGAAGAGAAGATCATTTCCAATTAGAAAACTGAATATCAATGTCTTTCATTATATATGGCATGTAGAAGAGGCCCAAGATCTGCTGTTTACCAAAACCCTTATTCTCTTAATTTACTGAGATCTCCATTAACATATTATAAGTTTAAATTTATTGGAGTGGTTCAAAGTATAAAAGAAATAATTTTTTTTTCTGAGGTGTCTAATTTTCCTTTGTAATTTCTACATATTTCTCTGTTACATTTTATCTTACTGTATGGTCTACAGTAAAATGGGTAGTTTGCCCAATATGTTTCGAGACTTTCAAGATAAGACTTTTGATGTCAGATTTGGCTGAAGGTAGTGGTGGAAGACAGAAGTTCAAAGAAGACTCACAGAGTTTAATATAGAGATAGAAAAGATTTAAAAATAATAACATGCAATCTTCAGATGATAACTAGAATGCAGTACATGCTTTTTATAACTTAGAAGTGTTATTGTACTTTTTTCAGAATATTGTTATGGTGATTATATATTTAACATGGAAACCTAAAGTAACTTCCAGGGTTGGATATGCCCAGTATACAAGGATAAGTGAAAGCTCCTCTTAGCTCTAGATAAGTTTCCTGAGAATAATTTCCTTTAAGTAATAGGTTTAATTGCGGGTTGCATTTTAATAACCAGTCCTTATAAAATCCAACCCGTATTTTGTTATTACTCAGGAATTTTCATACTCTCTTAAAAATACTTTATTTTTTTGTTATTGTTAGTAGTTTAAAATAAAAATAAAAAACTAAAGCCTATAATTTCATACTAGTTCTGAAATTTTAAATACGTGACATCTTTATTAATCAATTCAAGAGAACTTCTGTTTAAGTGTTCATATGAAGGATGTTAAACATCAACTCTCTTTAATTAATACTTTTTTAATGGATTTTTTTTTGAAGCTTATTGCAATAAAATACATTCAGCTATTGAAAACAATACCCGGTGGACATATCTTATGTTTCATTCAAGAACTTAGTTATGATTTAAGAGTAGCTGTCTGGGGAGGAGAACATTATACTTCTCCTGAGAGGACCATCTGGGGAAAAATTTGAATAGGAGACTTGGTGATTATTTTTTTGTTTAAAATCTTCTCAGTTACCATAGGGAACTTGCAATGAGGAGCCTGCATAGACAGTCATGTTTTAGAGCTCTGGTTGACACAGAATTTATCACAGATATGTACTGCCAGTCCCTCACTACTGCTCAAGCTTTGCTCTTCCAAATAAACCAATAAATGCTTTGCTGATTTTTGGTCATTTACCAGTCTAGAGCAGTGTGGGTCTGAAGTACAGAAAAACAGGTCATCCCAGATTAGGTCTTAAATACAAAAATCTCTGTGATCTTTTCATTCTGATATGTATTTGGGTATAGAGTTTCTGAATGGATGAGTGAGAGAAACCTTGCATGACAATTTCAGGTATTCTGATTTCTTACTGGACCATTAAAAAAAAAAAAAAATCAGAAATGAGCATTTAAGCTGCATACACAGCTTTTTATTTATGATGGCCTTGATATATATATATATTTTTTTTTTGGTGAAAGAATTGCAGCTACTTTCATGAACAAAAGACTTCCTCTCAACAGTAGAGAAAAGAACTAATAAACCAGATATTCCCAATGTCTGTTTTAAATAATGTGTTTGGGCTAATGAATAAAGAAACAATTTGGGATAATAATAATTAGTGAATAATTTGGACTAATGGTTGAGAGGTCTGCTGGATCATCTGTGAATAATGAAAGGGAAATTATTCTGGCATGCACTAAATGGTAAGTCTTCTACTGAAGAGGAACAGAAAAAACAACTTGTCAGATGTCCATGGGGGCATATCATATTAGAAATATAAAGCTCCTCGATAGCACCTGAATAAATATTTGGGGTGAGACTCTCAAGTCAAATAGTCATGCTGAATCTGGTAAAAGACTGCTCAGCCAAAGCATTTGACCTGGCTGAAGGTATGTATTACTTGTTTGCAGTCAGAAATGGGAGCTTGTTGAAATCACATGATTTTGTGGAAGTAAAACAATAGAAGGGAGATAGAATGCCCATAATCTTTTAGTATAAACTGTTTCAACAAGGTATGCATCCTAAGTTACTTTATTTATTATTTCAGACACAGGACATTTACAGTTGCAAATCTAGACATTAGAATTTGCTTACTTATAGATTTTTCAAGCTAGGATTATTTATAGAACCCTGAGAATCATTGAGCTCAGCTCCTGGCTTCACATGGGGCCACCTAGACTTCAAACCGGTTATCTGAGAGCACTGTACAAACGCTCCTTGTACTCCAACAGGCTTGGTGCTGTAATCTCTGCCCTGGGCAGCCTGTTCCATGCCCGCCACCCTCTGGTGCAGACCCTTTCCCTAACCCCTTTTCTCCCCCCTCCCCTGACACAGCTCCACGCCGTTCCCTCGGGCCCTGTCGCTGTGACAGACAGCAGAGCTCAGCGCTGCCCCTCCGCTCCCTGTGAGGAGCTGCAGCCGCCATGAGGCCTCCCCTCAGCTCCTTTGCTCTGGGCTGAGCAGCAAGGAAGGGAAAGGAAAGGAAACTTGACATAAATATATTAAAATACTATATAAAGGTGCACTTTTCTCATTAAGTTTGTGAGTAAAACATGCAGACATATCATTTTTTTTAGTTCAATTTTAAGATCTTTTCTGTCAAATATAGTTATGGTTATGAGTTTGCCACCATGATTGGTAGCTAAAACAGACAATACTTATGAAGGAGGCCATCACTGGGAATGTTTATTTCCCAGCTACAAAAGTAATGGGATTTGTTGGAGTGAAATGAAACTGAAGCCTCTAGTGAAGAAAAAGAAAAAAATACCCAAACGGCTGAATGCTTGTGAATGTTCCATCATGGAGTTGTCAGCCTCCTCCTGTGACAGTGACCAAAGAACATTTTTAATTATGGTCTCTGGGTTGGATTTCAAAAACTTGTGCTGTGTAACACTCTTGACATGCAACGGGACTCTTCCATTCACTGACATGTACAGTGAGCAGGATGTGGCCTTTGTGAGCTCCTTGTTTTTCAGCTCCTTGTTTTTCAGCTCCTTGTGAGCTCTGTTGAGCCGCATTGGGGCTGGTGGTGCAGTGCTACAGGCAGCCTCTGAGCCTTTTGAGGTGCTCTGCTGTGGTCTTCAGGGAATATGAGGAAGCTACAGGCTTAGGTGCATGTCAGGCATTTTGAACATCTTAATGATTTTAAATAGACTACGAAAGGGGAAAGCAATGGAAGGCCAAATTTTCCAGAAATCAAGTCAGTCCTGGGTACCAGACACTTGTCTAACTAGATTACATTGTACCACTAAGTATAGGTGTGCTGTTCCTTTCTGTAAAAAACTGCTACTGATTGCTTCCCTTTCTATGAACTTATTGACAATGTCATTAAATTTCCTTTTTTTCCTGTGAAAGTAAACCAAGATAACATTTTCAATCTTTTTGTTTCAACATTTTCAAGGACATGGCCCCATTATTCCTCCTCTTCTCATGTTATTCTTGATTTCTAAGTTGTCTAATTTGAGATCTCTACTGTTAAATCATGGCTATTTTGCGTTCTTGTGAATCACTACAGCTGCTTAGGGCCCCAAACTACAGTTGTTAGGCTTTCTTTTACTTGTACTTTAGGAGAATCAGGCTGCTCAAATGCTCCTGTCAAGCATTATAAATATCTGGAAAGCACATCTGGAGTCAAATCAAGTGTGCTTCTGACAAGCATCTGGTAAAGCACAAAGGTTTTAAGGGGGGAAAATAAAAAAAAGTGAAGCTGAGGAATGAATTAAAAATATTGCATCTGCTGTTCAGGACTCTGGAATGGTTTTATTTTTTAACACTTTCCAGGATATAAAATTCATTGTTATACCAGATACAACAAAAAGGTAGCTTATGCCCAGAGAACCGAAAAATGCCAGTAACGTCAGAAAACAGAATGACTTTTAAAGGAGGAAATTCGTAGACAGTACAGATGCTGACTATAGTTCATCTGACTGCTGTTTAAAATAGGCTTTGCTCACGTTACAGTATATACTCAGATATTAATAAAAAAATATATGTTTCACTTACTTTAGAAAGCCGATAAGTTCTTTTTTTTCTCCTACACAATCTGCAAATCTTCAGAGGGCTGGAGCTCCTCCCCTATGAAGACATGCTGAGAGAGCTAGGGCTCTTCAGCTCAGAGAAGAGAAGGCTCCAAGGAGACCTTAGAGCAGCTTTCCAGTACCTGAAAGGGACCTACAGGAAAGCTGAGGAGGGACTTTTTATAAGGGCATGTAGTGACAGGATGAGGGGAAACGGTTTTTAACTGCAAGAGGGTAGATTTATACTAGATATTAGGAAGAAATTCTTTACTGTGAGGGTGGTGAGACACTGGAACAGGTTGCCCAGTGAGGTTGTGGATGACCCCTCCCTGGAAGCATTCAAGGCCAGGCTGGATGGGGCTTTGAGCAACCTGGTCTAGAGGGAGGTTGGAACTAGGTTGGAACTAGATGATCTTAAAGGTCCCTTCCAACCAAAACCATTCTATAATTCTATGGATCTTTTGTTAAAAGCTTTTCCTTCCTAAATCTGTTTGTAACAAATAGAAGGCTGTACGCACCTCCTCTTGTAAATACTCTTATAAATATACCTTATTATACTCCAGTTTGGAATGACACGGTCAAGTAAATGATTGTGTTTGAAACGAAACAAAAAATGCACTTTGAGGGTCAGAAATCTGTGTAGGTTTCTAAACTTACTTATGTCATAAGTTGAATGATTCAGGTTTATGTCAGTGGGCAGGCTGCAGCTGTTGTTCTTGAGCTGGCATTTTCTTAGGCTGCCAGAAAGCATGTGCATCACTGGGCATGTTCTGTATATTAGAGCAAGAAGAGCAAGAGCTGCAGGACCTTTACTCTCTGCAGCTGATCAGAAAGGACAGCCAAATCCAATCAGGAGCAGAAAATGTTTCTGCAGCCTCCTCTAGCATTCACCTCCACTGAAATCTTGTAAAAAAGAAACAAAAACAAAAAACATAGCAGAAGTAAGGATGGTCTGGTCTGCAAACAAAGACCATTACTAGAGAAAAGATTAGTGGTATCAAAGTAGTGCACTAAGTGGCTTAATTTGGATCCCAGAAAAACAGATCTGTATGGAGGTTCTCAGCACCTGGGAACTGGGCACACAGGTATTACTTCATGTTTGTTATGAGTGTGGGCTTTTTTCTTTCTCTCTTCTTTGTTTTGTTTTGTTTTTTTTTTCATTTTTAATTAAAGTCTGCTGCTTTTGCCTTGAGCTAAAGATGACAGAAATTATTTATAAGCTTTTTCGTAAACCTGGCTCAAAAGGTTTTAAAGTTATTGACAAAGGAGCAGCAATAATGAGATTACGGATTTGTAATTGAGAGATAAATAGGAATAGCTATAAGGAGAAATATATTTTAATTTATTAGCCTTTGTACTCTGCAGTGACTTCAAATAATTAGGTGGGAATGTTTTTTGTTCCTTTTTATGGAAAAATCTTTACAGAGACCAAGTCGATAAGACTTTTGGCAGGTGTTTCAATAGCAAATGCCATTTCCAAAAGGTATTTTAAGGTTAAATTTATGAAGCAACAAGTTAGGGATCAATCTGATTGCAATTTCTCATCTTGGCAATATGTGTCAGAACGCAGCGTTGTAAAGATTTTCTATACTTATGTCTGTATTGCAGAGGGGGAAGAAATGCAGTTACTTGTAGACTTTTCCCCTGTGATTATAAACATGATCCATACTCCACGTTAAAGGAAATGGAGAGGAATTGTATCAGGAAATGTTTATTAATCATGTTGGATTAGACACTTTTATGTCTTTGATTGTGGAACAGTCATTAGTCATTAGCTAGTCATTAGCTAGTCATTAGCTAAACAATACTTTAGGTTGTTTTGTTCTAGACTTATGATAAGAGTGGTAAATACAGGGTTCTTCATCTCAATTTTGTTTTCCACGTATATTTGCAGTATCATGCTAAAATATTGTATTAGTAACGACTCTTTTCGGTGATGAAAATAAAACATGTACTATTGTGTGCTGTAGTCTCTTTTTCAGATGTGAGCACTATTGGAAATAAATAACACAGAGGATTTTATCATGTTTGTATGGTCATTAATTACAGTTAACAATTAGTTCAGCTGCATTTTATTCTGGCTACACTTGGACAAAAAACACTGAACATTGCCGAGACTTTCTGAATGAAGTGTTTTTTGTATAATAAAGGGTAGGAAATTGTTCCATGGTCACAAGGAACATAATACCTGATAATGTAGTATATGGATATATATGCATGTACTTACATAATAATAATGTTACCAGTTTGTGCAGGAAAAAAAATGACATCTGACTGTATTTTCTGAACAGATTTAGCCAGTTGTCATTATCTATTTTTAACCTTTACACCATCATCAATACTAAATAGTATTATATCAACTGCATGCCTTAACTGGAAAGCTTTGTGCTTCTGTCATCTGTCTTGACAGAAACATGAAGTAAAATGAGCTACCGAGACTTTGCAAGTGATTCATTGCTTCCATTAAAGCAATATATTTTTAAATCATGCTTTCACTTTTCTCTTCCTTGACAGGAGGCATTGTTGATAAGGACCTTCGTCACTACCTCAATTTACGGTTCCAGAAAGGTTCGGTTGACCATGAGCTCCAGCAGATCATAAGAGACAATCTCTACCTCCGCACAGTGCCATGTGAGTAGGGTGGAGATACATAAATCTGTTTTCTTAGTGGCAACAGACTGTCTGAGTTAATGCTGCCGAGGCCATTTACAGAGTGTTAAGAGGTGAACTGTAGTTGAAGCAGTCTTCCTGTAAATAGATTAGTGGGTTGGTTTATGTCTTCCACATTATTGCAGAAGAAATGAACTGTCTCATTCTGAATTAATATCTGAAACTGCTTGATGTTTTCATAGTTGTATCTCTAATAAACTGGCTGTAGAATAATCATCTTTTTCTTCTGTAGTTGTAGAAGGCACAAATTAAAGAAAAAAAAAACAGTTTTCTGGGCTGGTTCAATTGATGTCCAACAGAGAGAATTTGATCTGCTTCGTATTTCACAGTATTATACCTTACAGAATAATACTTTGGAGTTCAAAATGCATCAAGGCAATAGAGGAAACATAAGCTGGGAAATGTTAGGTGCAACAAGCATGGCACTGAAAGTTCTTAATGCGTATACATGTTAGTTCTCTTTTTGTTCTGTGAGTCAACTATATCTATCTAAGGTATTTTGAAACCTCTATAATCATTTTTATAGCTGCTGAAATTGTCTGTTTCTGCAGGAGACATGAAATTAAGCAGAGTAACATAAGGCATGTCAGACTGTCAGGGCCATGCCTTTCAGAACAGATCTACCTGGCTGACAGGCAACATATCATTTGCAATGGAACAAAGTTCCAATATTCTTCCCTCAAAATAATTGCTTGGTAGACAAAAAAAAAGTTCTTCTGGTTTTTGGCCAAAAAAAAAGTGCACCTTTGAATTTGCATGCTTGACACTGGAATGATAGGCAAAGGAAGATGTCCTGAATAAGTGACTGTGCTATTTATATGGCAGTGGGTGGGTGGTCTTTGAAAGCTGTTTTGTTATGAATGCTACTGTACAACTTCTTCTATCATTACACTGAAGAATGGAGCTTTGAAGTGCCAAAAAAAGAGGCTCAATTGTTTTGCTTTTGTTTTGGAAGCTGAAAATAGATAAATATATTGTCTTAATTTCAGGAATTTTATACATCCTTCATTAAAAAGGAGGGCAGACAAAAATTAAAGACTATTTACATGCAGGTTACCAGTACACATAAAACAAAACACATTGTATCTTTGTAATGTTTGTCATGAATTAGCTTTGTCTGAAAGTACTGAGAACCAGAGTTGAAGTGCAAAGGCAAGTACAAAGAGGTTTTGAGGTTAAATCCCACTTCTTAGGATGCCTGGATGATTATTACCATAGGAGTATACTTAATATAGTCCTGCCACACACTTCTTAATGCTGGAGATCCAGATTTAAGATAAGGAAAATCTAACAATATTGCAAGTATTGCACACAGGTAAAAGGTACTGTATATGGGCAGTAAGGACATGACCACTCAGTTGATTTGCTTATTTATTTATTTTTAATCAAAGCAATAAGAAAACACTCTTATTGATAACAGAAATGCATTACCAACAGGAGCAAATTTATCATTCAAAAAGGAACAAAGACCAAAATTTAAAACCTGTAACACAAAATTAAATTTCATTTCCGCTGTGATTAATCCATCTTCTCTGTCATTGTATATGGATAGATTCTTGGTTATTGTATTATCATCTGAACAGTTTTAACTAAGTAAGAACCTTAAAAAATGACAGGGATGAAAGCAGCTGAATTGTGAGGTAAGTAGTTATGTTCTTGGGAGGAGTGGAAGACAGTTTTCAATGGTGTTGTTAGAAAAAAATAGTACCCAAGCCTGAGTGGCCTGTTTCATTGGAAATTCTCTTCAAAGTTCTATGAAAATGTCTGTAATCTAAGAAAAAGACATTTAAAATGTAGGTAGGGTGATACGTGGTTTGCTAAGGAAGTTTCCATAATCAAGTAGATGAAAAAGACACCTTCACATAGATTGCAACCCAGAATTCCCTCGATCATAATTGAGAAGAATCTTTTTAAATGCAGTTTTATTCTGTCTCCAGTGTTTGTGTTTAGGAAAAAAAAATGATGAAAACTATTTTCTTTTTTCTTCTTATATAAATTGTTATTTCTTGAATTGTGAGCTTACTTTTCATGGGTGATGATGTACAAAATTTTCTCCTTAGAGCAGTCAATTTTTGAAACTCTGTAGGCTGATATTAATAGTTCCAAACACTATGACAGGTAGGGAGATGATTTCTCTAGCATGCAGCAGTAGTGTTTAACTGGCTACAGCGTTGCCCACAGGTTCACTGAATAATGAGCACAGACTAACATGCACATTGCAAATCTTGCATCTGATGCTGACACAGCAAAAGCAGCATTCAGTTGGTCAAATTCTTGTGCAGAAAAATTATAATATAGAGAAAGCCAACTGCAGATGATACAGCCTTTATTTCCAATGGCAGAGCTGTAACATAAAGAGGAAAAAAAATGACAAATAGGTGGCAGCCTTTTCCCTTTAAAAACACGCCTACAATCTTTCCTCAGTTATAGAGGAATAATTGCCAGTGAAACCAGAAGAATGTTTATAAGACAGTCTTTGACCTTAAGTTTTTACTTCATTGCTTTTGTTCAGATTGACAGTGCTGTCCCTAGCAGGGCAGTAGGCATGACTGCTGGCTTCTCAGCCATTGGCTTTCCAGGCCAAACTAATACACCTTTCACTTACGTGAAATGAGTGGAGTGCTTTCTCTGAAGCAAGGAATCAGAAAAACAAATATATATCTGTTTTAAATCAGGATAAACCGAATGTAATGAAAATGGGTAAGATGGTATTTACCAGATAAAAATTTGAATTGTACATTGTATTTTATGCCATGTTGACCAAAGAATGGATAAATAGAAAAACAGTGGATCAATTCTGCCCTCTGAAACTGTCTGCTATTAATGGCACAAATTGCTTGGTTTTGTGTTTCTTGTGTTTCTCTATTTTTATTTTTGCAGTGCTGCTTTCTACCAAATTGGAAATGACTATGTAATCCTAAGAATCAAATGTTGCCTTCTATAAGCCATTGCCATTCTTAGTGCCATATGAAATTGACTCTCAATGCATTGTCAACAGGAATTACACACTTGTATTCTAGGGGAGAATGTAGTACAATTGTATTTGCAGCATTGGAGATGCAGCCATTAACTAGCTCTGTCCCCAGAGCTGTGTGACAGCAGTAATGAAACTGATACATAAACAAGAAAATGAAGAAAAAGTTCTGTTTATTTGAAGCTTAGCTAGAAAAGCAATAGAGCTTTAAATTGAGAAGGTCAGGAAACGGAAAGTAAAGATATAGTATTGCAAACAACACAAAAGAAAATTACCCTTTGAAAGAAAGACAGTGGTCTTCTGTCAAGGCACAGCTCTTGTTTCAATGCAAGCAGGAGGACTGGACTTCAGATGCTGAGAAACTTGAAGTAATACAGGTGAGAAATATGCTGAAGATCTTAGAGGAAAACAAAGAATGATAGAAGACAGTTCTGGGGGAAAGAAAGGCTTACAGGTCTCTATATTCAAAAGATTTCACTAAACCATGTCTCATGCATTTTCTTTTCCTCCTGTTGTATGGGTTTTAAGCACAACTTTCATAACCTAAATTTATTCAGAAGTTGTTTAGGGGCACTGACTACTGAGGTGTGTTACAATATCAAAAAATATCCATGCTAAGACATGTTAAACATAGATAAGTGATACTTGATTTTCTGTCTAAGTCTGTCCAAGAGAAAGGCCATGAAATGCATCTAAGACTGTGAATGCTATGGACAGTTTTGCTGCACTTTGTGCTTCGTAGTGCTGTGAATAAACTGCAGTTGCCACATGTGTGTGCACCTTTCTAGTCTTACCATAAGTAGAGATGGCTCCAACTTCATGTCATCACAAGAATGAAGCTTTGAGGATAATATGTGGCAGGAAAACAGTTTTGGTAGTGACCGACATGGTCAGTCCTGTTTCATTTGGTATTTCTTTCCAAAAATTGCAAATTTCACTTCCATAAGAATTTGCAAAATAGTGGAGCTGTGATTAAAAATAGTCTGTATGCTTCTCTCCCAGGCAGGGAATATGAAATGATAGTGGAAGACATTCTGATTAAATAACACTGTAAGAAGTTAAACAGTGACAAGGTGATTCATAGAAGTAAAAAATCATCTATTAATTTGAAGAGATTACCATTGATATCCTCTGGGATATAACCTCAGATTGACAGTAGTAATTGGGCTTGCTGAAATGAATGGTTCTATCCCACTGCACTGATATACATGAGCGGAGATTGCAGCCCAGACACCTGGCCGTGTGTTAGAAGTGATCATGTGAAATAATAAAAAAAGTGATAGTTTCCTTCCTAGTGTTTGCATTTAGAAAAATGGCAATGATGGAAAATGGAAAGAAGTGGTGGTATGCAGCCCTGGCTTATTGCACTAGATAATGTTGTATCACTGTTAATGCAGAAGTCTTGTAGAAAGAATGGTTTATTTAAGACATTCGTCAGTTACATAGGAAGAAAGATTCAGTCTGTAACAACCAAATTCTCTGTGTCTGCAAACGAGGGCAAGAAATACAGTCATTATGTGCTACAGTTCTCCACATGTGAATTAGTGGTAATAATTCCTTCCTTTGCTTAGCCTGCCTATTGGCATTATGATTGCTCTGTGTTAGGAGAATGTAGGTAGCAGACTGAACTGCAAATTTGGAACCTGTGACCACAATAATATCTTTCCTTTCTGCATTTATTTCTTACTTTTATTCATCCTCTGTATATAACTAGATTATTGGGTCATTGTTATATTGCGCTGTGAATGACTTTAAATAAGAGCCACACATTCAGACATTATTTTGTTCTGTTCTAGTATAATCCAGTCTGTGTACAAATAGATTTAACTGTGTTCTGCAGTATCATCTGTGTGCTGTTAAAATGTTATACATTGCAGAGTGCTTCTGTTTGTTGTCTAGTCTCCTTTCCAAAAGACAAAGCATGTGTAGTATAATATTTTGTTGTGACCAGACTTCCTAATAAGATGTGTTTTCTACTTGGAGCAGAAGGTGCTGCAGGGTAGTAAGGACACAGCCTTGGGGGAATTCACTCCATACTTTCAACCCTGTAGAAAGCTTCATCTCCACAGCTATCACAGATTTTCCCTTTAGCAGAGAGGATCAATATTTTAGGAGGTTGAAGTCATTCACAGTTTTCTTCATGAGTACCAATCAGAAAAATGAAGGAATCTCTGGTTTTCCAAGTATGGCAGTGTGACAAAACTTTCCTCCCCTCCTCCCTGGCATTGGATGTGAGAGGTGTTATCATGGAACATAATTTTTTATTGGTTCCAGTGCTTTTTGCTACTATACACTAATTACTGTTAAAAGGGACTAACCTTTTAGTCATGGGTAAATACTGAAGGAAATTCTAAATACATACAAGTGTTTTCACCTGAAGTTTCTGATTTGAGAGCTGAGGAAAGAGTGGGAGAGTCAAGTGGGTGGTAAATATATATTTGGAGAGGGTACACACAATTCAGGAGCTCTTTGTGTATTTCTGCTGCTCTGAATAAGGATGTGAAGATACATTTGTATAATTTATATTTGAATGAATATGAATCCTTTCAAATTTCTGTCATAAATACTTCATTCCTCTTCTAAAAAGTCTAATAGCAAGAGCAAAGGGGAATGTGTGAAACAGACTTGCCAGCGGTTTCATGTATTTTCCTTAAAAGTTAGTTCAGTGTCAAAAGTATCTTTCAAGAGTGGAAATTCAGTGCGCAGCTTTGTTCTTAAAATAAACAAATTAAGAAGTCCAGATATTGCTGGTTGAAGTTCTGCTAGTTTGACGTCATGTGGATCTATTTTTAGGATAAAATAACCTGTGCTTAGCACACCAGACTGCCAAGAAATGCTCACATCGCAGCAAATAACTACCTAACTTTAATGACTACTTTATTCTTACAGACAAGTGTTAGTTATTGCTAAGACTCGACTTTGATGGCTCAGAATAGAGCAGTGCAGAGCTCTAGGGAAACCTTGTTGTTGTGTATCTACCAGAGTACACCTCCAAGCATGTAGCAGGGGGGGTTGAAACTAGATGATCATTGTGGTCCTTTTCAACCCAGGCTGTTCTATGATTCTATGATTCTATGATTTAATGCAGAATCATTGGCAAGCCTGTTCAGCCTTTTTTGTATGTCAAGCAAAATTAAACCAAATCAGGTAATTACGTGAGGTGAGGGCCCCGCTATGCTATATGCAGTGCAGCCACATGTACCTGATGATTATGAGGAGGTCACTGCTTCAAATAAGTGACAGCCTAAGTAGAGGAGGCAAAGAACAGTCAATGAATAAACCTACAGCATAGTCAGTGCCTGAATTAACTGACATTAGATGGAACAATGTTTAAACCCTGTGGACCTTCCTTTCTTTTCCACTACATGTAGCGTATTTTCCATTTACCACCTGGAAATGCACACAGTAACACTGACATGTTTCTCTGAAGGCACTGGGACTGTCTGGTTCAAAGAGATTGGCTTATGCATCGTTGTATTGACTTTTCCATGTGAATTTATGGGTGTTTTTGTCTGTTTCAGAGCAGATGTTATTCAGTAACAGCACTGCGCTGCCATGCAGTCAGCAGGCACACAGCATTGCTCAGGCTCACAGTGTGTTCGGGCTGTAGGCACTGCCTTGCCATCAGTGGGAAGCATTGTTAGAATAGAAAACCAAGCAAAAACAATGTTATTTTTATTTATCACAGTGAATTATGATTTCATCTTAATTAAGATCTAGGGTAAACAGATGCCCAAACTATATCTACAAATTGCATGGTTGATTGAAAACATTGCACTGTTTGTCATGAGAAATAAAACACATTTCTGCCAGCTTTGCTCAGAGATTTCTCAATTCTACATAGTGAAGACATCAACTATCAGCTGTTCAGTGACACATCCATCTGTTTTAAATACCTTAAAGTAATAGGAAACCATATAAAATAAATAATGGTCAAGATGAGGAAGAGATGGAATGTGTCAGATGTGATGTGACTGTAGCATGAAGTAAAAACAGATGTAATAAAATAAAGAGCATAAATTGTGTACCGACATGATCTGTGTGCAGTAAGCCAAGGTCAGTGTAGTAGTGCCTCCAGTAGCCCCATGTCTTAGATACAGAAGTGCCCTTTTTGTCCCATAGTGGTTTCTAACAATTTCATCTTTCTCCTGTATCTCCAGCTTTTGATCACATCCTATACACTTTTCTTTTTCCAGACTATTACTGCTATTAGCACATCAACCTCTTGACTAGCTATCAATCTAATGTGGAATATTTAAATCATTCTGTCAAATATATTTCAGTGTTACTGAATAGGGAAATGTTCTTACTGTGGAGATAGCAGAAACACATTTTGGTAAAAAGAAATAAAATGCAGAGATTCCAGATTGCATTTCAAAAGGACCACTGAAAGCAGTGATCTGAACTTAAATGCAAAACGGTCTTATAATTTCACCTTTAAAATTCTTGAAATTTTAAAATTTTATAAATTTATTTACAATAAAATATTTTATAAAATAACTTATAAATCATTATAAATTTTATAAAAATAAACACTTCTAGAAAGCAATATTTTTTTCTAATTATAGGTTAGAGATCCTTAGTATTTTCATAACAATAAATAATGTGTTGTTATTGTTCATGGAATGTAATCAGTAACGCATATAACATGTTCATAAGATATTTTCAAATTGTTCTCAAAATAGTTGATCATTTTATATTTAGGAAAGACTGAAATTCACTCTATGTGGCTGATGGCATAGTCGTTACTTGCATTCTAGTGGCTTTTGCTAATGACAAAACACACACCACTCATTTCATGTCATCTGTATTTTATTATTCCCATGTTTGGTTTTGACTGACATGCAGGCTTTCTTCTTCAGCTCAAATTAGTGCTGGCATGTGTTCTTCAACTCATATTAGTAATGACTTCACTAGATGCTTGACCTGACTTTTGGCATTTGTTAATCACATAGAAACGGAAGAATAGAATTTCATTCAAAGTTTTAAATATGCACCCTTGTAATTTTGCAAAAATAGAATTCATTTTTTCTCTGCAGAAGAAATTGTGGAGTACTTCCTGGAAAATTTGATCACAGGTGTGTCAGTAATCAAACAGTAGAATTCTGTCCTGCTGTGTTTTACGTGCTTTACAGACTACTGCCCATCACTAATGACCTTTAGTTCTTTGAAAAATTTAAACTATGATGGTGATTTGGCAAAGTTTCCTTTGAGAAGGTGTTTTTACAGATTTCCTAGTAGCTGTAGCAGCATCTGTAAAATGCTTTTGCCCTGCCACTGTCCGTATGTACAGTGCTATCATTTAGTTTTTGACATTCTCGGTTAACAGTTGCAACTTATACAACCTATCTCAACCTGATACTGAGCCCCTCACCCTGCCATTATCACGCATCTTCTCTTGGTTGTGCTGTGCTTTTCTCAGTTGTAGCTGATGAGACCCATCTGGCTGCATACATTTTTCCTGACTGAATAGAAACAATTTATTTGCAAAAGATGGCAAAATCATTCCATTTGTACAAGTAGAGGGAATTTAAATCATTATGGGCAGGCTGAGGCTCTTCCAGTTATTTTATCAGCTTTTGGCAATGAATTAATCTTGTACTAATTTACTTGGTTATACCGGGTCTGTGGGGTATACATCTTTTATCACTCTTCAGTGAACTCATGTACTTACAGATCATACTTTGTATGTTAATTTCCTCTTGCATTGTCATTTAATAAAAAATACCCACAGAATAACTTAGAATAATATGGCTTACGATTTTTGAGGATGAAAATAAATGGTTATCCAGAAAATATTTTTGAACTAGATTAACCAAGAAAATCTTCAATTGAAAAAGATTATATGAATACATTACTGATATTCAGGAGGTGCAGGAATAAATTAATAGCGGGTTAAGAGCATTCAAATTCTTCAGTGGTGATTAGTTGGTACATCAGATTCCCTTTAGCAGCCAACACTGGCAGAATACCACTGAGAAATTGCTAATAAAGTTGCAGCTATAACAACTTCTTAATGGTATTTACAGCTTGTGGGTTTTCATGTTACTGAATAGAATAAAATATGATGTAGTCACTTATATGTCTAAAACTACCATAGGTACCTAACCCATCATTCTTATTCATATTCCAGTTACTTTATATTTCTTAGCAATGTAAAGGAGCTTAGATCCACAGGAGGACATAGGCAGACTTAGGTAGACTTTTGGTGCTTGTCTAGGTCTGTGATTGTCAAATCTATGCTCTTTTGCCATCTAGCTCTAGGGAGAGAGAAAATGCTTACATTTCTGTTGGTGTTAGTTCTTGTGCAGCTGAAACATGGGTCTGGACAGTCACATCTCGTGTCAGGATTGATTCTATGAAGGAAAGTGGTCAAGTGCCCCAGATATTCATATAAAATGAACCAGGTACTGTACAAAGTACAGAAGTCATTGGTTTTGTTTGAAAGCATACCTGGTGGGGAGGAGAGAACACCGCATGTTGACTCTAAGCTTTGACTTGCTCGCTGCTTACCAAGCTGGCAGTTTGGTGTCCAATTCCAAGCCTTCATCCACTGGGCTGAAAGGATGAAAGGAAGCTTTTGGCATGTGTCTGTATGTCTTATACATGTTGGAGAAGATGGCTCACACCAAAGCTATTGTTTAGGCATTTGAGCAGTGTAGGTTTAGTCTGTATCATAGACAAGGCTCCTTCCCAAATATATCTCCAATTATATTTCTTCTAGATAACCTTCTCAATCATGGCTTAATAAAACAGACCAGTTTTATATTTTTCTCCCTCTTCTTTCTTTCCAAGTCTTGTGAGAAGAAATGTACACTTGAGTGAGTCATTCTGCTCTTTAAGTTTTCATTCAAGGAGTATTTGAAACAATATAGGGTTTCCCATTGACTACCAAGGCTATGGGGCAAGTTTTTTTCCTGTTCATCATGCAGAATGGGGTTGGCTATAATTTAAAACAAAATAGTCTCATAGATTAAATCTCCGTCTTTTCTATACTTCAAAAACAATTATAATTTCTTGCAGTGCTTCAAAACTTACCTTGAGATCATCAGTCCCTTTCATCTACAGTGCAAGTGCATCTGCTCTTGTTTTGTGATTGGGGCACGAACTCACCACTGTCTAAATACTCAATTAAAATTGTACTGACTCAGAAACGTGGCAATTAGTGCTGGAGACAATTTTGTAATCTGGGTGTTAAATCTATCACAGACTACTTGTGATTCTGGTTTTGTATGTTGTAATGCCATGTCCTGAAAAAGAATGATGCTTTTCAGAGAAAATTTTTGCTTTCATCATCTTCACAAAAAGAGAGTTTTTAATTACTCCTTTCCTGTCATTATCCTCAATTTGCATCTCCCAACTCTGAAGTGTCTGGTAGGATTTTGTAGAGATTATTACCTTTCAGAATCTTTAGAATCGGATACAAAATTATTTCTGGCCTGTAGTAGAGCTGCTCTTTCCAAACTGGTGAAAGGAAGAGAAAGGAAGGCCAGGATATCTGAGGGATTCAGCATTGGCCATGCTTCCACTAACCTCCGCTTCTTTCAGGAAATATTTGAAGTCCACAAGACAATATTTCTAAGAGCCTTTTCTTGCCTACTAAAAAGTGAAAATATCTAAGTCTATGCTTTAAATTATCTGTTTCTGTTAACTAGTTCCTGTTTTATTGAATTTTTTTGAAAGTTCTGAAAAAGCAGTAGATCCTGAAAGAAAAGAGAAGGCTTCTGCATTATGCAATTGTACTGTCCCTGTCCTTTTATTAAGCGTAGAAGACTGAACCAGCAATAATTAAAACTAGGAGATGTTATTTCTCCATTAGCATCGTAAAAGGAAATTCTGAGTGAAGATGAAAGGTTTTGTTTTGTTCTGTTTTTTTTTTTAAGTTACAGATTTATGTACCCTCTTTTACAAAAGAAGGAACCTCAAAAGAAAAATAGTGTAAAGGACAATGAGAAAGATAAAGTAGAAGGGTTTGTTAGAGAAAGAAAGTTCTTTGCTTTTTGTGCCTGATGTTTTTTGTCCATCAGATAGTGGAGGGGCATGAAAAGCAGATATGTCATGGGGGAAAATGAAGTGCAGCTTTGTCCTCTTTCCTTTAGCTCAGTACGGACCTTGGAAGTGACACTGTAATTTGTCAGTGATGGCTTCATGCAGGGAGCAGTGTGCACGTACACTAACTCTTCATAACACTGTGGCAATATTAGATCTTCTTTCGGTAACTTTAGGTCAAGTGAATATAATAATGACTTAAAAATTTAAAGATTCTACCTGAAATTCTATAAAAAAGAAGATCACTATTTTGTATAGAAGTAACAACCATTTTGAAACTGCCTTTCAAGGTCATGGTTAAAGCTCAGTAAAAAAGATGTTAAACATTCAAGTATGACATATCTCACTTTCATTTTTAAAAAGCAGATCTGCCCTTATAAGTCCCTTACATCTCATTAGTCACTGCAACCTACTAATGGTGTTTTTCACTGATCCTGAGTAGATGGAGAGGTTGGTGAAGGCATGCATTTAATCCCATCCGTGCAGAAAGGCAGAAGTCTTCCTGACTTGGGTGAGAGTGACCTGAGGTTCACAGCATTGCTGTTGTCATTAAGGACATGTTGTGACACAGACTTCACAGAAATGTAAAGTTTAGTAACTGATCTTTTATTCTGCTTTTAAAACATTTTTGCTCTCAGACAATCACTGAAGACTAGATGAAAGCTGACTTTTAAGAGAATAATTAGGGTTTTGGTGAGACAGTAAGCTCTGAGCAAAAAATATATCTATTATCCTCCCACTGAGCAAGCCAATGTATGTTCCTAGGGTAGACATCACAGGATTAGACCACAAGGCATGTGTCTGTGAAGCCATTTGAATGGTGGAGGGAACATGTAGGTTACATCCGATGATGAATTTGTATATGATTGTGTACTTCATTGAAAATTTTCTTTAAGTTCCTGATTTTTTTTAATAATCAGAAAAACAGATGATTGTTTTAGATTGAAGATCGCCTTGAATTCAGAATCTACTGTGCATATAATTTTTTTAAAGGCAGTTAAAAGAGGCAGAATATTTTGTTTCACTTCATGCAGCTTTTGCTGAAGCAATTACACTTTTGTTTCTTTCCTTCCCCTGTGAGTGGTTAAAAAAAGGGAGAACACTATCACTTTGCTTATGGATTGTGAAGTATTGTTGGTTCTGAGATTTAAACCTACCAGATAAGAACATAAGTAAAATTACATAGGAAGTGTACAGAGGAGCAGTCCTAACTTTTACCATCTTTTTTTTTTTTTTTTTACCAATCAAGTAAAACTTGATCTTTCACGAACTTTCATTGAATTGAAGCAGGAGTTAATTTAGTACTCTAAATTATGTTTTATTATATTTATTATGTTCCTGGTTGAATTCTGTAAGAGTACTACAGGTCTTAACTTTCTCTGTCTTATAAAATAACATACCACTTCCCATGCAATACAGTAATGTTTGTAGCAGCTTAATTTTCTTTCATTAGATGATTCCATTAGCACCTTTAATGAAGTGATCTGCACAACACCAACAGCCCTTCAAAGTTAAAGTTTATGCAGATCAGTATGGTCAGATCCATTAAACTCAAAGCAAAAAGCACTTCTCACATCTGGACATAAGAATTAGTAAAGGTCTAAGAAATATATAGAAATAAGATATAATGAGTGGTTATGAAAACCTGATTCTCAGCCTTATTATGTCAGAAGTTAGGTAGAGAAATGGTCATTTTCCAGGTTTTCTGAGGAACATATCACCACATTGTACGTAAGGGTACATCATGCATGGGACCTGAGGAGCTGTACAGATGATTCTGCCATGCTCCAGTGTTGCACTGTTCCACTCACGTTATTCTGTTGTAGCATCATCATGGCACAAGGTTAAAGTTTCTTTTTTTCCTGTTCAGTGCAGATGTTAAATATATGCTTATAGAAACTGCTTCTAATTCATTGCTGTAACAAGAGAGAATGATATGAGAATGGGAATTTCCTTAGGAGGGGTAGGAACATTTCAAATGGATTGCTCTCTATTTTGGTTTATCCTGTGTGTGTATGGCATTGTGCACAGTTGCCCTGTTCCCTGTGAGTCGTGTACTGTTCCTATTGAGATAGTACTGTGCAGAACAACAACTGTGTCAGAGGTCATGTGTGTCTCTGTACAGCGCTCTGTATGCTGTTGTGATCACTCTTGATACCTTAACTCTTGTTTTGTACCTCCAAAGGAAGACCAGAGATGATGCTCACATGGAGATCCTGAGAACACTTACAGAGCAATTTCATTGACCAGCTGCAACAACACACAGTCCTTCCCCTCACAAGGTGATGGCTATGTCTGTGTTGGGAAAGCCACATGAGAATGAATAGACAATAGTGACCCTGCAGTCTGATGGGAAGGGATCTCTTTCCCTTCAACTTTATTTATAAAAAAACTTATGTGATCCATTAGGTTTGACTCCACTGCTCCAGGAATCTCACAGAAGTGTGCTTCTAAGCTTATTTTTGAGTGACATGTGCTGCCAAGTTTGAGATGAAAAAACTGATTCTGATGGAGCCCAATTTTCACTTCTGGAAGCTGAAGAATATCACATCAACTTCACAAACATTATTCAACAGCTGTCATATTAACACAACCATAGTACTTATAAAATACATCCCTAAGCAAATATGCAAGCTTTTATTTTGTTTTGATCTGTGTAGGATTATTTAAAAGATTGTGAGTCAGAGATTGGGTATGTTCTCATTATCCTTGGTTAAATTTATAATTCTGGCACCTGTTGTGTTAAACCTAGGTTATATGTTACTTATCCACATGTGTCCATAACAAGTTTGAGAAGTGGTCAGCAGTCCTATAGCATGGGATGGACTAGCTGTAAATTAGTTCTTCATCAGTGTAGGGAAGAGATGAGTACAGCTTATTAGGGTATATTCTAATGACTTTACTTCACTCATCAGAGATAAATATATAAACATTACTTGTGCATTCATTCATGGCAAGCAGCAGGAGCACAAATATTTTTCTGCAAAGAATCTGGTTTTATTTCTCTTCCACAAAGGCTAGGATTTGCTTCTTTGCATTTCATCCTATCGATGAATTTAGTAACACTGCAATAATGCTGCTTATTATATAGAGCTCCATTCTGTGTGGTTCATACAGAGCACTCGAACATTGGCCTAGGGATTCTGCAAAATATTTCAGATGAACAATGCCTTAAAAAATACTTACTATTAGAAATGTTCGGTGATTTGAAGAAAAAGTCTGTTTTACATAAACATAAGGGAATGGAATTGGCAAGTAAGGAAGTCACTTTTTAACTTATTTTTCTTTTCTCTTTCATCTGTTTTTCTTTTTTTATTGTGTTATGCAAATGAAAAGCACAATGCACTGCAATTCTATTTCTTTCTAAAAAAGAATCACTTATTTAACCACTGGTATTTGAATCTATGAAACTGTTACGCTAAGTATGATCTATGTTGTTGTCTATTCATAGTACCTGCAGTTAGTTGTATTCATACAAGTATAGAAAACACAATGCCTACATAGAATGCACATGTGAAGAGATCCATGTGTCTCTGGCGATCCACACACAGCAAGCAGCCTGAGAGATTGTGTTCTTAATTCTAGTCCTCACAAGGACTTTGGTGAAACAGGGGACTTGGGAGATACCAAAAGCTGTAGCATATTGATTTAGTTGCCAATTTAGTTAGACCTGCAACTAGAACTACTTTCATTCTGTTCTGGAACTTACTCTGTACGTACTCTCAAGTGTTTCCGTTACTCTAAATCTATGCCAGTAACCAATTGTCAGCCAATGTTAATCACTATAATTTCAGTACTGTTGTGGAGTTTTGAAGTTTAACACTATCTCAGGCTTTAACCTTGTTCTTACAGCCAGGTAACATGTTTCTTTTCCAAACAAATACAGAATGCTAAAAACTCCCTTGATTTCACTGGTATGGATTGGCACAAACAGCTCTAATTATTGCTGTGCTAAGTGTGTTCCTGAAATATCAAAATAATTAAATTGGTAGTTTTGCAGCATTTTTCTGCAGAGAATTGTAAACTGCTTTGTTCTCCAGAATTACCAAAGAAATTAGGTTAAAATCTCATCACAGAATTGTAAAAGTTTGCAAATGTGAAAAGCAGTAGCTTTATTGTTTTCATTTAGTATGTTGCTACTGTCAATTCAACAGTGAAAAAAAACAACCACTCAAGTTCAGTTTAAGAAAAGTGTATACTCTTTTTATGTTTCTGAAATAATTTACTATTGTAAGCTAATTTTTCAACACAAAAATTCAGTGAAATACTGAGTATCATAATTGCTGCCTGGAAAGGTACACCTTATCCAGAATCTTTTCTGTCACTTCCACTCATTTTTTTCTACCTATGAAAATAAATGTTGCGTTGTAGTTTAAACACTATTACAGGCTATAGCATGCTGAATGCAACTTTTAATAGAGGATCTACCTACTTTTCCCTTTACAAAATTGGGGAAAGAGAATGTCCACTACTGGGATTTGATCATCTTCTGGGAGAGCAGAAGTTATATAAACATAATTTTAGCCACTGGAAACACTGACTTATACCTTTGGAATGAAAAAGGACATGCAAGGTGGAAAATATCTTACTATGTGGATGTTGCAGTCAACACAATGAATGTGACAGATCATGAGGTGCAGAAGAGAGAAATGGGAGGAGAATCCAGGCCTACAGCTTGACTGTAGATGCCAGGAGCAAGCAAATACGGGGAGGAGGAAAGATGATGATGAAGGAAGAGGAGTAGGGACGTTAAAGAGCAAAAACTTCAAATTAAAAAAAAAGATCAGAGAAGGCAGCCGCCCAAGCGGTACCTGACATACTTCGGTACGTGACATGAGCTTCCTCTCCAAGGATTGGCTGGATGTGGACTTAGAGGGTGTTGTGGGTGGTTGAAGCTCTAGCACAGAACTCAGCCGGAGGTAATGTAGCATCCTCATCTGGAATATAATGTATGCTGCCATACTACCAGTTTTAGGCGGATTCCTCCCCACACTGCAGACGGATTAAGTTTGTGCACTCATTTATGTAGATTTTCTACATAGGAGCTAGGAATAAGAGGAAGGTGTGACAAGGCTAAGGGAGGTTGTGATGGTGTGTTCAGAGATAGCAGAAGGGTGAGTGGAGAAAGTGGGTATGAGGTTCTGAATGATAAATGAGAAAAAGAAATAATTTTTACAAGACTGATTGAAGTGGCAATCCTCAGGAGAAAATACTGTGTGACAAGATCATTAAGACTCCACTGTAATAGAAATCCAAAAGGAAATAAATTAAAGCAACAGCTAAATCAAGACATTTTTTAATTTTTTAGTACTGTGCTTTGGAAGTGTAATAATGTTCTGGCATAATTTACAGAGTAGGGATAGTCATAGAATAATTTGTTGGTTTTTTTTTCCTGGAGAAAACTGTGTTTTTATGAAAAAGAAATAATTAGATTATCTTGCTTTCTTCCCGCTTACAGTGCAACAACTCTAAAAAGCACTCTTGAAAAAAAAATCAATCTCATGTTAATGTAAAGTAACTTCCACACTCAGCGAGTGTGAACACTGAAACAATTTTTGTAGTAAAAAACCCAGTATCATTTAAAATATTAAAATAAAAAATAATCTTATGAGGAAGGCTTTTGACATAGACTTACATTTTTTCAAATCTCTGACATTAAGTTTTTTATGCAATTATTCTGGTACTGTGGGAGGAAAGGAAAATAATAAAATATATTTTGGCAATTGCAACTAAGATTCTGGAATGATACAGAAGGCAAAGGAAAGCTTCTGAAAAAGCAGAACCTTGTTTGATGCATGTCCAGCTCAGTCGTTGTGGAAGTGAGATTATATTGTTTATTTATAGTAGTTGTTTAAAGCTTATGTGAGCCATGAGATAATTAATGACACGTGAGTTCATGAACTTTGTGCAAAACAGGTCTTTGAAGGACTCCGTGCCTTTTGATCACAGAACAGCCTTTCCATACCAAAAAGGTACAAGTATATTGAGAGTGAAATGATTCTTGTTTGAACATTTTTAAGTTATAGCAAATTGGAAGATCTCTGTTATTGACAAGATGCAACCACCAGTTTGCTTGCAAGAAAGATAGTTGAAACATAAGCAGGTTGAAATTTACTGATCTCAAATGCCAAAAAGTAAATATGAATTCGACCAAGCTTCACAAAACTTTGTGCTGGATCTGGCCTTCTATGCTATAAAATATTAATGTTGACTCATGACTAGAGGTGAAACTTAGGATAAGAAAACCCAAAACATTTGCTTTATTTTAGGATATTTCTTATTTCCTGTTTGATACTAAGAAGGTCACTTAGCTTTTGCTGAAAATTCACTTTATACATATATAAAACAAGAGAAAAAATAGCTCTTGAAGGATTCCCACGAAGGTAGATTAATGATGTGTTTCATCAATTCAATAATGTTTCATAATGTGTTTTCATATCACCAAGTGTGATGTGAAATGAGGGGACTTTCAAATGAGACACACTTAGTTATTATTGTTAAAATCAGACCTTAAAATGTGACTCAAACCAGAAAATAAGAACAACAAAACAAAGCAGGTTAATTTCAAATAATGACATAGTACTAGATGCGGTCTTTTTATATTTTATTTCCACTCTATCCCTGTAAAAATTCCTCTCTTTCTGTTTTAGTAAAAGAATATGTACACACTTAAGTCCTTTGGTAGGTTGTTTTTGTTAAAACTTAAATGTTGTAAAACTTCATAACATTGTGGGTTTTTTTTTCATTTTATTCATTTTTATTTATATTTCTATATGGAGCACCTCTTCCATGAAGAAAGGCTGAGGGAGCTGTACTTCTTTAGCTTGGAGAAGAGAAGGCTTTGGAGAGTCCTCATTGCGGCCTTCCAGTACTTGAAGGGAGTTTACCAACTTTTTCATGGTTTGATAGTGATAGGAGAAGGGGGGATGGCAACACTGCCTATGACAGTAAAGTCTCCTCCAACCTAAGTCATTCTAGGATGTATTCTATTTGTCTAGGAACATGATTTTTTTGTTTTCATGCTTATTCAAGTATTCTCATACTTTTCAAGAGGAAGAACATTTCTTGAGAAAAATGCTAAAACATTCCTTATATGAGTAATCTCTTCACACTTGTGGTACACTTATGTAGACTTTCTCTTAAAGCAGGTATTGTAAGCCTGTACAATATTTTTTATTATTTTTCATCAAAGAATGATATAAAAAGTTGGAGAAAAATAATTCAAAAGTTTTAGACTTGTTTCACAAATATGGGACTTTAAATACACATTTAGATCCATGAATAATGGATCATAAATAAATAGTTCAGTATCAGGCTCAAGTAACAGAGATATAGTTAAAAGCAGATCCTGTGGTACCTTTGATTGAGCTTCTGTATCCCAAAAGTCCAATTCTTAACTTGATTAGTCAATTCTGAGTTCTTGATCATGACTTTATTATTATTATATAACTTAAGGCATTTCTACTGCTGCCAAGAGTCTCTAATTACTATTTAATTTTTTATTTATTATGTTGAATATATAAACAGTTTGATAAGAGTGAGAGAAATATTACAACCTACTGTGTTCATCACCCTGGAGAACTGTTAACTATCTAGTTACTGTCACTTGCAAATTCAAGCACAACTTCACTGAGGAAGGAACAGCCCTGTCTCTTTTCAGTAATCCATGTTGAAAAGTAATGCTTATTCTCTAGATGAAAGCTTCCCTGGTTGGGCTATGGCACAGAAAACATTGTAGTTCATATAGTTAATGACTCTAATATCAAGGCCCTCAGCTACACATTTATACTGTAGACATTTTTATAGGAGAAGGTAACTGCTAAGAAAAATGTGAAGTATTATTTTGACGGTGTGCCGCAAATATGTGCTTTAAGATCCAGATATCCTTTGTCAGGTGTGTCATAGCATTCTGCTCAGTAAATACTGAATAAACTCTAATTAAACATTCGGTGTTTAGATAAGTGGGGCAAGAAGAATATCATTTTCTTCCACAAACTAAGTTTACCTTTTATTTTTTCCAGTTTATTTTCTCCTTTGATAATAAAAGATAAGCAGCGCATGACTCCATTAAACAGAAAGAAAGCAAAACCAGGTTGGTGTTAGGATAAGCACCAAAACAAGTACATAATATGTTCATATGTAAAAGTGAATATATTATATTATTTGTAGATTTTATTCAATGATGTTCTTTCTGGATAAGTGAGGAGCTATTCTAAGTTAGTTAATTTGGGAAATTTCATGGCCAGATGATTGGACTTCTGTAAAATAAGAAAGAAAACCTAAACAGCATTTCCTGCCAGACAAAAGCAAAAGAAAGTTAGAGAAAAATTTAATCTTTAACTATGTTAAAAAATAATAGGAGTAAGTGAAGAGTCTATGAGGAACAAAGAAAATATTTATCAACCAAGAAAGCAAGCTTATTTCTAGAGGTTGGTAATTAAGTTTTAGAAAAATACAAATGAATTAGACCTTGTAGAGAACTAAACAAAATTGTACCTTTTTTTGGCCACATGAACTGAGAGGAAATAAAGTAAATAAGTGAAAATGATTGCATTTGAGGTAGAAGCAAAACTAAGAAATTGTCTGGGGATGTAGTGGAGCAGGTTATCTCCATATAAAAGTATCTGAAGTATTGAAATATGAAACTGCAAGTTTGATATCAAGATGTTTGTTACATTTATAAGATCACAAGTAATACTTTGAATAGCAAACAGAGAAAAAAAAGGAGAAAAACACCTCGTGAAACTACAATTTTATTTGTTCAATTCTAGAGAAAGCAAAACTGAAAAGTAATTTTCAAGTGATAGCAAACCAAAATGAGCATACATACATATATCGAGATTGTCCTGAAGGGTGAAAAATGTCAGATCAATCTGATCTTTCTTGAATGGCATGATCAATCTTATCGTCACAGGAAATGCATTATATCTAACCTATTTGTAATTTGGTGCTGTATTTGGTATGCAGAGATGAAAACAAGTAAAGTTTGGTGAGACTCCATCAGAAGTGCTTTATGCTGTTTTGAATACTTGTGTTCAAGAAAGATTATGCAAATTGGACAAAGTGCTCAGAAGATCTTGGAGACTGCTCAGCAGATACAAGTGTTTATCTTACTAAAATAACTGAGCTTAATTACTTTAGGAAAGTAATGATCGATATGTAAGAGGTGTTATACTCAACCTTTGTAAATAGATTCAGGAAATGAATAATAAATTAGGGAAAAAAGATAAAAGAAGTTAAATAAATGGGTAAAAACTGAGTATGAATACATTGTCTGGAAATTAATGTACCTTTTGAAAATCTGATGGCGTCTCGTTTAAAGGGAGCAAAATAACCCTTAGTTTTAAATTTACAAAAGAGTCTATTTGTATTTTCCCTATGACTGCAAACTTGATAATAAAAGGAATTTCCTTCTATTTTTCCTGTACCATTCAGCAATTCATCTTCAGTTTTCTATTTGTTTGCCAGAGCCCCATTAACATAATGGGGATTTTTCTTGACAAGTTTTTTTTTTTCATATTAGCAAAGTATTCAGTATGTGTTTAAGTCCCATTGAAGTCATGGGTTACTAAATTTAATTACTAAAGCAGTAATTACTCAAACAAATAAATATCTTTACTTTGTGTAAGTAAACCTGAGTATAGATCATTCCAGTGATATTTAAACTTTATAAAGATGGAATATAAATTATATGAACTCCAATGGACAGGAAAGGTTAGTGGAAGATATCTCAGCCTCTCTAAATAAAACAAAACCATTACTAATGTATCAAAAAATGGGAGTTGCCCTCTGAATTTGAATCTTGTAAGGTATGTAGACAGAATTATGACTGAATGTTCTAAATGTAGCAACTACTATTTTTAGTTTGGTTTTCTTTTGGTTTGTGTTGTTTTTATTGTGGCGTGAGAAATAGAGAATGTGCTAAATGGATGTATGAACTATCGTGTTTTGGCAGCTTCTATTAAAACCAGGTACCAGGGCTAAGATAATTAATGGAATACTCATTAGTAAGAAGTAAAAGAGGACAAATGCAACTTTATTTTCAATGAAGATAGAGGAAATCTAGAAAAAATCAAATAATGGCAAGTAGTCACTAGTAAACTTGTTTGCTTCCATTTCTGTAATTCTGCTTCTGACTATTGAAAATTAAAAGCCTTGTTTATTATATTTATAAAACAATAATTTCTAAATTGGTTACAGTTTTTTACCATATTTATATAAGCTTCTTCTTACAAAAATGCTAATTTGTATCTTTAGTACTTTGAGGAGGATTTTATCTTGGCACTAAGTGGTTGCTTTGCTTATTATCTCCCTAAACGGAAGGAAAAAAAAAAAGTGGACACATCAAGAAAGAAGCTTGATTACAGAATCTATTCACAGGAAGTTTTACATTTTCTCTAACAAATGTGGCAGCTTTTCTTCTGATTTTCAACTGTGAATATTAAACGATTTTTTCTAAACTTCCCTATCCTTGAATGGTATGTTTGCAAAGTATTGTTAAATTATTGCTGCATCATAGATTTTACTAAGAAAGCAGATTTATGCTGTTGTCCTCATTTGAACTTGCACGTTGTCTGACTTTTTATGTGTCCGACTTGAGAATTGCTCAGTAATTACACAACATTCTCAGTAGTAAAAACAATGTATTGATTTATGAAAGTCTTTCAAAGGAAAGCATGCAAAAATATATAAAAAGCTATCCAGGGAGCCTTGCAATGGGCTTTAAACTGTGTGTGTCAGAAAGCCACTCAATGAGTTACGCAGGAATTTCCAGAGTAGTTGTCCCAGCAATGGCAGTGGCAGCTGTTATTGCAGAACTCTATTTATGCACAGTGAGAAGTGTCATTTCCCTTCCCACTTTCTGAGCTGGGACTTATGTCCCATAAACTTCCTCTTTCCCTTATCCTCTTCCTCTCATAGACCATCCCTCATTCCTGCAGACATCCAAAGTCATCTTCTTATTGAGCATGCAGGTTATGCTATAGTGTAATTACCTCAATGCAGATGAAGGTAGAAACTTTCATTCTCTATGTGGGATGATTATGCCGCATCGGTGTGTTTCCTACACCTCACCTGGACAAATAGCCTTTTTTCCACAAGGAAAATTCTATTCCAGCTCACATAACTAGAATAACTGCAAAAGTCTAATGAACAGATTTTCTTAAAAGAACCTCTCTTCTATCTAAGCGTTAACACATGTGAAACTTATTTATTACCATCCTTAAATATGGCATGGATATGACCTGACAGTCACTGCTTGTCTTCTTAGTATCATTAGCTTTAAATATCGGGGCTAACAGACCTTTTTTCTTTTACTTACTATTACCATCGTCCTTTCACCAAAAATATCAGTTTAGTATTCCAAACTAATCAGTGACTCAATGAATAGTGCTTACTTCAAAACCAAAATAGTTCTTTGGTGACATACTGTTAGGTAGCGATGAAAACTCTAAAATTGCTTTGATCTTACTTTTAGGCAGCAAGACTTGAAGGCTGCACCTCTGACCAGTGCTTTTTGTTGTTTTTTTTTTTTTTTACTTCTGAGTGTGTTCCAAACAATAAATTTTGACATTCAAGTGGAAACAACGTGCTTTACCTGACAATAAAGGTTGTTTCTCCCTGGGATGTAGGACTTTGCACTTCCACTTCTCAAACTACGTGAGTGTCTTGTCACACCATTTCTTTAGCCTGTCAAGGTATTTCTAAATGGCAGATAATTTTCTGGGATATTAGCCACTCTTCCAAGTTCATTTTCTGGCATATTAGCTGCTCTTCCCAGTTTTGTTTCATCAGCAAACTTGCTGAGGGTACACTGTGCCCCTTCTCCCACGGTCATTAATGAAGATGTTAAACAGAACTCGACCTGTTGTTGATCCTTAGCATATTCTTCTAGTTACTGGCATTCGACCAGTTTTTTTTTCTACTGACCACTACCCTCTGGGCCTAGCCATTAAGCCAGACTTCACCTCGCTGTCAACCCATCTAGCCTATACATCAACAGTTTATCTGTGAGGGTTTTATGGGGGACAGTGCAGTGTCAAAAATCTTACTGAAGACCAGGAATAATATCCACTAATATACACTTGTCAACCAAGCTAGTCATTCAATCATAAAAGTTTTTCAAGTTGGTCAAGTGTGACAACTTGTTTGTAAACACATGCTGACTACTCCTGATAGTTTTCTTGCCAATCAGGTGCCTGGAAATGGTTCCCAGAATTTACATCTTCTTCACCTTGAGATGAGGCTGACTGGTCACCCATCTTTGCTTTGCTTCTATATGCTTCCTTTTGATTTTGGAGTTCTGCTAGGAACTCCAAGTCTCCAAGACTCTACAAGTCTCTTCTCATTTTGTTTGACTTCTTATTTGTTGGATGGACTGCTGTTGAACTTGAAGGAGGTGATCCTTGAATATGAACCAGCTTTCTTGGCCTAATTCCATAGGACTCTTCCAGTCAGATCTTCCAGGAGGCGAAAGTTTGCTCTCCTGATGCCCATCATTGATTGGGCTCCTGCTTTTTGTTCTCCTCTTTACCATGAGAACACTGAACTCCACCATCTTATCATCACTGCAGCCAAGGCTGCCTTTGATCTTCACATTCCCAACAATCCTTCAATTCTAGCTTTTTTTTTTTTTCATTGACTATACACACAGGCTTAACGAGCATTTTAGGCGCATGTGTTTAGGTACACGGAGGTGATGAATCCCACCAATTGTCACTATTCTGTTAATTCTTACCTTTGCATTCATGGTGCTAATTTTGCTTTTGATAGGTAAAATGTTCATCCTTACCTTCAGCAATTATTTTAAATTATTTGGCTGTCAAAAAGTCTTTTGACAAAAGTAGTTCTGTTAAACATTAAAAGATCTCCTATCCACCAAATTATTATGAAAACTTAATTCACTTGGAAGTATATGTGAAGAAAATGGCATTACAATTGATTCTTCTTTAGATTTTTTTTTCTCTTAAGATCAGTTTGGACAGACAAAAGAGTCTTTGCAGAACTGAGATCCCAGCAATGCATCACTTGTAGTCATCTTTTCATCTAACATTTTTATAGAAAATCTTTTGTATAGGTTATGTAAGTAATCTTCAACTCATTCTAAATTATATCTGAAGTGTGTGAAGGAAAACCTTTGGAAAATGAAGTTATTAGAAAATTGAGTTATTTTGTGGCTTATTCCTCAGAGGGTGAAAAACTCACTGCCACTTCCCCCACACAAGGGAGATGTGAAAACTGGAAAATGCTGTCATTAGTAGTCCTGTTGACCATTGACTCTTATTCCATGGAAAGTGAAATTCCACCTACGTTAGGAATTCATGGACTTTGTGGAATTCTGCTTTTACATCCATACAAGCTCCATGGACTATACGTATCCACATACCTTATTTTACAGTTCTTCATAGCTCCCAGCATGAGTTTTAAAAGCTATAAAAGTCATGATTTTCTCTGGCTTTTCTGAGGTGTGCCCTTTGCAGACATCCTTTATGAAGCTTAAAAACACCCTATAACAGAACTGGCATTGACAAACACGTGTAAGAAAAAGCCATCATCCTTTTACATGAGGTGAGGAAAGAATAGAAAAAGAAAGAAAAAGAAAGAAAAAGCTGAGGTATGTGAAGTGTCCTATGACATAATAATGAAAGTTTAAGGTTGCAAATATTTTTAATATCTACTGTGAGATATTTTTGTCTTTCCTACTGATGAGTTCAAGGATCTATCAAACTACTTCTGCTCAGCTGAATTTTTTTTGTTTTCATACTGTACTTGAAATAAGACATTGACTTTTGTCAGTGCTTATGAATTACCACTGTATACAGCTGATTGTAAATAATAACAGTTTGCCCAAATATGTAATGAATATAATTCTAATTTTGCTGGTGTGCATTAGCTGACTTACTATTGCCACTTGCTTTAAGTAACATGAATTGAGAATGCTTGATATAATTTAAATAATCTGAAGTCATGTATGGCTGTTTTTTCAAGTGTTTGCGAGCCTGAATAATGACATGCTTTCATTGGCATGTCATAATAATACTGCTGTAGAATATATACATTATGATTACATGAGTTAGTAACCAAGGAAACAAAATTGGCATTGTACTGGTGTCCTCCAGGACATGTATAATTAAGGCCCTGTCAGGTTTTCTGAAAAAGATCTCCAGTGTCTTGGGACTTCACAGCAACCCTGTAAAATTTTGATATACAGACTGAAATGTAAGAGGTGAGAGAGAAGGCACTGCATCAAATATAATGCTCTTGTCTTTATCTACGACTTTGTCTTTGACGGTGTTTGTCAGCAAATTCTACATGCAGTTTTTTGATATTTGCTGACACCTCTTTTGATGTCTTCTCAGTTGCTCACAGGAAGCAAATACCTCAAAAATAAAGGCTCCATTTCAAATTCAAGCCAATCATTGCACTGAAATCAGTAACTGTTGAAGATACTGGGAAAATTCCAAATGGATTAAAAACCTAGTTCAATTTCACATGTACCTAATTTGAACCTCAGTCATATGGGCACCTAGACAAGATGTAATACAAAAGTACATCATATAGATCATAGAATAGTTTGGGATGGTGAGGATCTTAAAGATCATCTAGTTCCAATGCTCCTGCCATAGGCAGGGATACTTTCCACTAGATTAGGATGCCAAAAGCCTAATCCAGCTTTGAGGAACCCTAGACGAAGATCATATCCACTTGAGTACATGTGCCTAACTAGACAGGAAAACCTTTAAAGGCACTTAACTCTTTCCATTCACTACATAGCTGATCAAGATATTCAGGAAAACTGGTTCACTGAGTGTCCAAGATTAGGCAAAGCTGAGATGACTAAGACAGTCAGACAGAATCCATGCCCGCAGCAGGGAGAACTTGATTCATGTAGTTCACACCAAATCAGGATTGAAGTAGTGCATTAATTTATTAACAGCATGCAATTTTCTTGCAATCAGTGAACTATCACAATCAACCAGTAGGAATTTCCTGTGAGACCACAGGCACATGCTGGTGTGGATCCCTCAGTGCTTTGCCCCATACAGCCATTGCCCTTGCAGGCTGCTGGCTCCCCACAGTGCCCCTTAGGGAGGCAGGTTGCGGTGTCACAAGATAACTCCTGGTAGTGACAGACCTAAATTTGGCTGCTGCTGTTGCCACCCTCAGGTCTTCCCCCAGTGTTATGAATTTTCATGTTTTCAAAGATAATGTCTCCTTTAATCTGAAAGTCTCTTTGTAACTCCCACTGCTGTTTAATTCAGCTAATGATTATCTTCCTTTCTAGCATAATATTTGGAAAATACCTGCTCAGATGCACTTAACGGCAATGGTTACCCTGATCATTTTGCCAAATGTGGGCTGTGCAAGCACCTCACAGATGCCTTCTTGTTTTCCTGTATAAAGTGAAAACAGGAGCTGTGTAGGGAATAACCTTAGACAGTCTGAATAAACTCAGAATCTAAGCTTTGGTGGACAAGAAAACTTCATATTTCAATATCTGCACTCTAATTTTGAAGAGGGCTAGGACTGTTTTTTTCTTAATTTTCTGACCCTCTGGGTTTTGGATGCAACAGACAGTGTTCATAAAATTTGCACATTTTTAATAGGCAGGCTTAAAAGTTGTGTACAACACGCTGAGTGCTTCTATTTCTATACCACTTGCAGCTCCAAAATTTTGCTCTCTTAGTTTTGTGGACTCTTACAGTCTGAATAACAGTGTGATTTTGGGTGTTTGGGTTTTTTGTTTTTGTTTTTGTTTTGCGGGGAAGGGGTTTGTTTTGTTTTTGTTTTGCTTTGTTTTCTCCATATAACAAGAAGAGTTGTATACTGACAGTACAGTTAAAATAATGGCATAACACTTCCCTCAAATCAAGCAGCCAATGATCTCTAGCACTTGACAGTTTCACAGTATTTCTGATAATTTTAAAAGAGTACATACTATAACTCAGAATTAATATCCTGGAATCTACAAATAAATTATTAATGAAATATGCTTGTAATAAAAAATCTTAGAATATCAGTCTTCCTTGACTGTCAAACATGGTGATATCCTGTTAATCTATATCTCTGGGTAGAGCTGATAGTTCAGGTAGCTTGCAAAACTTCTTTTGGTCTAGAGAATAAATTACTTATTACTTGACATCTAATCCATCCAGCAAATGTGCAGGTGCAAGAAGGAGCTTCAGATTACTGAAAAAACAGGCTTAACAGTATCTAGAGGTGCTTTTTTTTTTTTTTTTTTTTTT